>VDFB02192978.1:0-27217 GCA_007258455.2 Sequoia sempervirens
AAATAAAACCATGTTTATTTTTACTCGAGTTCTCATAAATATTATGGTGTATTGGATCTTATTCATTTTGATTTATTTGGCCTTGTAGATGTTCCTTCAATTGATAAATCCACATACTATGTTTCATTTATTGATGATTATAGTAGAAGGATTACTTTTTAAAGAGTAAATCTAAGGTTTTTAGTCGATTTAAAGAATTTAAAGCAATGGTTGAGCTACAAACTGGAAATAAAATAATTTTTTTGAGGACTAATAATGGTGATGTAATTTAAGGGCTGCAACAACCTTCAAAACTACCTTAAAACCATTTTAAAATCACCACAAACATTTATTCAAACAATTGGCAACAATGCTCTAAAATTTAGAAATTCGGATCTGCACATATGCACTCTTATTTGCAAAAAAAATGAATGATGGATTACATCAATAAATCAGTCAAGAGGGAATGTTAACAAAAGCTAAAAATAAAATTCATTCATTAAAGTTTCATGAAATTACCACAACAAGGTTTCAAGCTCAAATAGTGAGAGCTTATGCCAATCAATGCATTCTCCAACACCTAGAATCCTCTTGTAGCTTCTCAAACTTGCCTCTTACAATCTGGAATTGATATGGGCTATGGTAGAATAGTCCCAAACCTGAAATAAAACCTCAAACAACCTCCTCCATGAATGCCACACCTTCTATGACTTTTCTTATTTTCTTCAAAAACTCCACTCAGAAAAATGACCTCCTTTTCAAGATTTTTCACCATTTCCATGAATGTTTTCACATTAATTTTTCCTTCTTCTCCAAAAAATCACGACTACTTCTGAGCTGCACCATTAATTCCCACCAAGAAACTAAAAATAAAAACATTAAAATCCAACCAATCAAAATCATAACTCCCAACAACCATTGGTTTGACCAATTTCACCCAAAAAGGCCAAAATCCAAGATTGGCTAACCTTGGCATCCACTTCCCCTAGTCCCTACTTTTTAGGGATTTTTGAAATAAATTTTAAAACATTATTTTATTCAATTTCCACACCTTATGAATTCATTTTCAAGAGTTTAAAAATTGGAAAATCAAAATTGCATTATTACCCTGCTTTTTCACCTTGTCAATGATTTTCATGCTTTTTGATCACTTCACACAAGGATAAATTAAATTAATCATTCCAACATTATTTCCCACCAAATAATCCATCTCAAAATCAAAATTTCAAAATTGAAACAAAATTTTAACCTTCAAACCAATACAGGATTGCATGTAGCCATGGATGCTCTTGCATCAGACACCCACTGTAGAAAGAAATGTTTCATGATTTTCATTTAGAAAAATTTGTAGACCTTATGTCTATCTTGGATCCACCTCATTTACTTGTCCACTAAAATATTTCTATGCACCACTTTCTGCAAACTTACAACATTACCATGCTTCATCCTTCTTCTACTACCCATCATGTGATTCAAAGCATCAAATCTATTGTCCCACCAATATACTTCATCAAAATTAGAACTAAAAATTAAAATTATACCTTCTCCTTCTTAAAAAAAAATGTATTTGTTTACTTCATTTGCTGTCCCACCTTTTCCACCTCCAACTATGTTTCCTTCATGAAATTTCACTATTTCAACACCTTCTGAAAGGCATGATATTGCTGCAACTTGTCTTCCTTCACTCAAAATAGTGTTATTACTATCATCAAAGACTTAATTTCCATATTACTTGACAAGGAATCATGGTTAGTAATAAAAAAAATTCACCTCCACCATTGTCAAGCAAGGATTTCTTGGAAAACTCGTCATTAACCTTTTCACTGCACTCTTGCAATCCAACTTTATTAAAATTTATTTTTGTTGCAACAAAATTATCTATTCCTTCACTCTCTTTCTCATCAAAGGAAACAAATAAATCAGATTTTACCTTACCCTCTGCTGCTACCTTCATTCCACTTGAGATCTTTTCCTCAATCTGAGTCAACAATTCACCTTTCTCATCTTCTTCACATTTAGTATTATCAAAGACAATATATTCATGATTCAAACCATCTAAAAGTTTGATTTCATCAACCAAAAAATACCTTGCATTGCTGCAAACCTTACCCATTTTTTCTTTCAATGGCTTCAATTTGTGTTTCACTTCATCCTTCATCAACGTGTATGTGTTGGCATAACCATCATGCATCGCCTTTCTGTCAAACTGCCAAGGTCTTCCTAGAAGAATATGACAAGCATCCATTGAGACAATATCACATAAAACTTCATCATAATAGCCTCCTATCTTAAATTTTACCTCACATTGTTCGCTGATCAAAAACTTCTTGTCATCTTGTACCCATGCTATCTGATATGGATTTGGGTGCTTCTTCCTTTCTAGCTATAATTTTCTTACCATTTTATTAGACACTAAATTCTATGCATTGCATTCCTTTCCTTCACACTTGCATCTTTTCCTAAACAAACTCCTCTTTTGAATGGATTTATCATCTTCATTTGACAGTGTTCCCCTAGCCATTAAAGTTTCACCATCTTTTGCTTCTTCAGAATGTGATGATCCCGCATCTTCTCTATTCACATTTGTTTCCCTATTCTAATGTTCTAATCTTCTTCTTGGTCTTTCTTCATGAGGAAACTCATATGATTTGTGATCTTCTTCTCCACACTTGAAACAAGTTAATTTATAATTTCCTCTTCCAAATTATCTACCTGATCTTCCTCTTCCCCTGAAACCTTGATCATGGGTCTGATTTGAACTCTCCCCTCTTTCGTCCTTGCTATCCTTAGTGTCTCCATTCTAATTTTTGTCCTAATAATGCTGCACACTATTTTTATCATTCCTCTTTGCTTATTTTCAAATCTCTTGTTCATTCTTTCTTCAATCTTCAAGGCAATATGATATGCATCTTCCATTGTCAAAACTCTCACCAAGGTCATATCTTCTTGAATGCTTGACCTCAAACAATTAATGTACCTTTCAACCTTGTCCTTAGTTGCTTCATCATGTCCCATTCTAATGAAAATCCAAAGAAAATCTTCAATGTATTCTTTTACTATCTTTGTTCCTTGCTTCAATGCTTGCATCTTCTTGAGCAAATCTAGCTCATAGTCTATTGGAATGAATTTTATTTTCATTTTCTCAATAATTTTGTCCCATTTTGTTATTTTATCCTTCCCCTTTCTTCCTCTTTCCATCTGAATCTCTCTCCACCAAATGGAAGCATGACCCTTTAATCTGGTTTTTGCAAACCTTACTCTATTAGGATCCTAAATTTCCTCAAATTCAAAATACTCCTCCATATCATTAATCCAATCTATCAACTCCTTTGGATTAAAATTTCCATTGAATGTAGGAACATCAATATTTTTCCTCTTTCCAATCTTTTAAAGGGCTCTCAGCAATGGGTCATTTTCAATTGCTGCAGCTACATCTCTTTACCCACTTGTCAAGCTGGCATTCTCTGAGGCTTCTTCACCTTCATCTCTCTGGTTCTATTCTTTGTGGAAACCCTCTTCTTATCTTTTATTGGAGTGTCTCCACTTTCCTTCTCAAGGATCTAAAGTCATCTCCATGGAAAAATTTGTCCATTCTTCCTCTATCTCTTCCCCTACCACATTGGGCTCCTCTTCCATACATTTTTTGAAATACCCACAATCTCAATCCTGGTGCAAACTACCTCCTTTCGGTGAATCTTCCTACACACTAATAATATTATAGATTTGATACCACTAATGTAAGGGCTGAAAAAACCTTCAAAAACTACCTTAAAACCATTTTAAAATCCCCAAAAACATGTATTCAAACAATTGGCAACAATGCTCTAAAATTCAGAATTCGATATGCACATATGCACTCTTATTTGCAAAAAGGGAATGATGGATTAAATCAATAAATAATTCAAGAGGGACTAATAAAAAATCTTAAAATAAAATTCATTCATTAAAATTCCATGAAATTACCACAACAAGATTTCAAGCTCAAATAGTGAGAGCTTATGCCAAACAATGCATTCTCTAGCACCTAGAATCCTCCTGTAGCTTCTCAAATTAGTCTCTTACAATTTGGAATTGATATGGGCTGTGGTAGAACAGTCCCAAGCCTAAAATAAAACCTTAAAACAACCTCCTCCATGAATTCCACACCTTCTTCTATGAATTTTCTTGTTTTCTTTAAAAACTTCACTCAGAAAATGACCTCCTTTTCAAGATTTTTCACCATTTCCATGAATGTTTTCACATTCATTCTTCCTTCTTCTCCAAAAAATCATGACTACTTTTGAGATAGACCATTAATTCCCACCAAAAATCTAAAAATAAAAACATTAAAATCTAACCAATCAAAATCATAACTCCCAACAACAATTGGTTTGACCATTTTCACCTGAAAAGGCCAAAATCCAAGATTGGCTAACCTTGGCATCCACTTCCCCTAGTCCCTACTTTTTAGGGATTTTTGAAATGAATTTTAAAACATTATTTTATTCAATTTCCACACCTTATGAATTCATTTTCAAGAGTTTAAAAATTGGAAAATCAAAATTGCATTACTACCCTGCTTTTTCACCTTGTCAATGATTTTCATGCTTTTTGATCACTTCACACAAGGATAAATGAAATTAATCATTCCAACATTGTTTCCCTCCAAATAATCTATCTCAAAATCAAAATTTCAAAATTGAAACAAAATTATAACCTTCAAACCAAGACATGATTGCACGTAGCCATGGATGCTCTTGCATCATGATGATTTTTTCTCTAATAATTTTAACAGATTATGTAAAGATTGTGGTATTCATAGAAAAAAGAAAACTTTGTATTCTCCATAGTAGAATAGAGTTGCAAAAATAATGAACAAGACACTAATGAAGAAGGCTGGGAGTATGTTGAGTGGTACTAGTCTAGAGAAAATGTTTTGGGCTGAAGTTGTTGTCACTACTTGTTACCTGATTAATAGGTCTCCAACATCAAATCTTGTTGATAAGACACCTATAAAGGCATGGTAAGACCATAAGCCTTCATTAATACATCTTAGAGTTTTTGGTTGTGAGGCATATGCACATGTGCCAAAGGAAAAGCAAACAAAGTTGGAGAACAATGTTGTGAAATGTATCTTCATTGTCTAGAGACAAATATGATGTGAAACGATACAAGCTTTGGGATCCTATTGCACAAAAGGTAATACATACTACAAGTGTTATTTTTAGATAAACTAAGCCTTCTTTTGTTACATTGCATCCAGAACAAAGTAAATAGGAAGATGTGATTCAATTTGCTTCTACACCTGAGAAAGTTGAATTGAGGCCCATGGATAGACAAGAAGTTGAGGAGAGCTCATCTAGCTCTAAATATTTAGAAGAGGAGGAAAAACCTCCAACTCAGCTTGTTCATAGGTCTACAAGGCATAGAAAACCACCTGATGATTGGAGATGTATGTTTTCTTTGAATACTAACATGGATGAACCAAGATCGATAGAAGAGGCATTAGGTATGAATGATGTAGAATCTTGGAAGATTGCTATGGATGAAGAAATGGTAGCTTTGAAAAATAATGATATATAGGATCTTGTACCATTGCCTAAAGGATGAAAACCTATTGGTTGCAAATGGGTGTTTAAGAAAAAGATTGGTTTAGATGGAGGTATTGAGAAGTACAAAGCAAGGTTAGTTACAAAAGGCTACCCTCAAGTTGAGGGTGTTGATTATGGTGAAATATTTTCTCCTATTGAAAAAATGACATCCATTAGATTTTTTCTTTTTGTTACTACTTCTTATGCTTTAGAGGTTGAGCAAATGGGTGTGAAAACTGATTTCCTTCATGGTGACTTGGAGGAGGATATTTATATGATACTGCTATAACACTACATGGTGAAAGGTAAAAGTAAATTAGTTTGCAAATTGAAGAAATATTTGTATGGTTTAAAAAAAAGCCCTAAGATGTGATACCAAAAATATAATACATATGTTTTGAGTTTTGGATTCGAGCATTCTAAATCAAATCATTGTGTTTATTATAAAAGTGATGGTGATCATTTCTCGTTCATTTCATTATATGTTGATGATATTTTATTTATTGGTAGAGGGAAATGTATGATTTTAGAACTAAAATCTCAGCTTGCTGCTAAATTTGAAATCAAAGATCTTGGTGTAGCTAAACACATTCTTGGGATGGAAATAAAAAGAGATAGAGTGAATAGAAAACTATGGCTTGGACAAATTAAGTATGTCAATTCAATTTTACAGAAGTTTGATAAGAATTATTGTAGACCATTGTGTGTTCCTATTTCAAATGGAATAAAGTTATCTATTTCAAATTGTCCAACATCTCCATCAAAGATGGAAGACATGAGTAGAGTTCCTCACCAAAGTGCAGTTAGAAGTTTGATGCACGTTATGGTTTGTATAAGACTAGACATTTCCCAAGTAGTGGGAGTTCTTTCCAGATGTATATCTAATCTTGGTAGAGTTCAATGGGATGTAGTTAAAAGAGTCTTTAGATATTTGCATCGTACCTTAAATTATTCCCTGTGTTATCATAGTAATATGATTGAAGACAAGATTTCCCTTGATATTCATGGTTGTGGATTCATACTTGGGAGGTGATGTTGATAGTAGAAGATACACCAATGCTTATGCGTATAATTCATTTTGTTATGCAATCAGTTGGATGAGTAAGTGACAAGTTGTGGTTGCTTCGTCCACTACTAAAGCAGAGTATATGACAACTACTCATGCTTGTAAATAAGTCATTTGGCTTAGGAGATTGTGTTTAGATATTGGAATTAAACAAGGTGCAACGAAAATTTATTACAATAGTTAGAATGTGATATGTCTAGCTAAGAACCCAAAATTTCATGCCAAGAACAAGCACGTTGATGTACAATATCATTTTGTTAGAGATATATGGTCAAAAATGGTAGGGTGAAGTTGGTTAAGGTAGTGACTTTGATGAATGTTGTTGATTCGTAACTAAGCCTATGAGCATAGAGAAGTTTAGATGGTGTTCAAAGACTATAGGCCTTTCAGCCCCCAGTAATTAAGAGATGATATTTATACACCCTCCCATTGTATTTGTAAGGTGTTTGACAAGTGGGATATTTATTGGGAAAATTTTTCTCAACCTTGCAATTACATAAGTTACTATTGATACATAAGGTACTATTTATTCGATGACAATGGGGGGTGTGGGTGGGTCTCCATCGCAAGGGGTCTTGAGGGATCATCCCCCTAATTGTGGGTCTAGGGGCAGTGCACCCCAACGGGGCTTGGGGGTAGTGCCCTCAAAAGGAAAATTTTATTTGTATTTTATTATTGTAAATCTAGATCGTTCATGATTATGTTTCATATCTAATGACTGATATTTTATTAGCTTGACTTGCCTTAGAAGGAAACCTTATTTCATGAGGGAATTGTATTACAATTGTGTGTTGTGATGTATTCTAAGAGTTTGATAGTAGTCATATTGCCTTTGGATCTATGGTTGATGATACTCCTATGAGAAGCTTGCTCTGCAAGTATATTGCAATCTTTGTGATTTTTGAATAATATATTGGGCATCTTTTGGAGTGTGGGGTTTTTCTCTGGAAAGGGTTTTCCCCACATGAATCATTGTGTTATGGTATGCATGAAATTTATGTTTATTTTTGTTTAAGTGTTTGTAATTATAAATATCTATACATTTTTTGCATTATTCTCCTCTCAAGATTAGTGTAGGAAGTTGTTCCATTACCTTAGCTTCCTTACAAGAAGGACCCTACTTAATTAAAATATTTCTTTCCACATGAATAGGAATACTCATTGGTTTACAAATATCAATGTTGAAACACTAAATAATAGATCCATCATACTTCATTTGACTTAACCAAAGTTTTATGTTATCTCTATCAAGATCTTCTAATGTTCATTCAAAAGATAAAATTAGAAGTTCTCAAATCCCTAATAGTTAACTATAATAAAAGCTAAGATTTTATATCCTTATTATTACCAATCAACATGTCACCCACATACAAAGTGAACATTAAAATAATCACCACCCTAATTATAATAAACATACTAATCTAATTTGGACCTAACAAATCCTAATCATAAAACATGAGAATCAAACTTTTGATAGTACATTCAAGGTTTTTTTAAGACCATAAAAAGATTTATTTAACTTTAAAATATTTTCTCCTTATTATTTATCATGTAGTGATTTAGTTATGTCATGTAGATATCATCCATATCTATAGGTAAGAAATTTTTCTACACATCCATTTTCTCAACTCAAGGAAAAATTTAGTGTCAAAACATAAAATAAATCTAGTGGATATAAGTTTTGCAACTAGAGAAATGATATCACCAAAATATATTCCCTCTACCTATGAGTAAACCTTTGTAACCACCCTTAATTTTTACTTATCTACCTTTCCCTTAGACATAAATTTCTTCTTTAAGAAAATTTGCATCCATGTTTCCTTGCTTCACGAAACTAAACCGAGTGCCATGTTTTATTGTTATTTAGGGTTAATGAATAGTAATTGGATCATATTTTGGTGAATGAGAGGGGTTAGGATGCATGCCATCCATAACAATGTGGAAAGATGACTACAAAAAGTTATTGAATACCTATTACAATGCTACAAGTCACATGTCGTAGCTTTATAAGCTTTAAATATATTGATTTCAATTTGTTAGTATAAGTTTTTATTTTCTTAGCGGGTTAATTTATTTTCTCTTAGTCATAGATTTTTCACAATTTTATTAAGCTTTCTTACTAGGATAATAAAGTGAGTTTATTATTTAATAACTAGGAGATAAGGTGATGAGGTGTCTCCATCCTTAAAGGGTGGAGCATTTACTATTTTCATCACTTTTTTTAATATTGGTTGTTACTTCCTATTGGTTAATTTTCCACCTACATCTCCATCTCATTTCTATATAAAATAAAAACCTAGCTTGTATTTGGCAACTTGGAAGCTCTTAATATATTTATATCATTCGAACATTGCATATCTCTCAAAGTCACTTGTTTGTATTGTTTATGTTTTTCCAGTTTATGTAGCTTAGATTTTCTCTTATAAAGTTCATTAAGTTGTCAATATATTTTAGATTTATAACATGATATTAGAGATTTTGTTTTGATAATTTTGAGTTCATAGATTCCTAATTGAGAGTTTGTCATAACCCAATTTTTATTGCATTTAATTTATAATAAGATAAATTGAATTATTAAGGAAATTCAATGTGTTGAATGAAAATTTGATATTTATGAAATGTTTCAAAGAAGTTGACCATATTTTGACCATGTGATCATTTTAACTATATTATATTTTATCATGATTGAACGTTACTGATGAACTGTGTAAGTGCAAGTGTGTGCAATTATAGGAAAATAGGTTGAAGGACGAGAACACGGTTGAAGTAGGATCATTTAGTTGGATTGAACTATAAGCTTCATGAAATCTGGGTGCACACACCACAAAATGGCATGATGACTGCATTTTAAATTCATATAGGATAATATTAATCATATTTGAAATGATTCTATGATTAAAAAGGTAGACTTATGAAATGAAATACATGTGAATTCTTATTTAATTTTCTATCTTGATCTTGTGTTTTGAGAATTTAAAAGAAAATGATAGCATGACTTGGCACATAAATGAATGTATGCATTTGAAAAGAATTATTTATTAAAGAATAAGAAAACCCTTCATTTAAACATTATTTGAAATAAATTAAAAATTCTATTTTTTTTAATAAATAATGATATAGGACAAATCTAAATTAAATAAGGCTTCACTGGCCCCCTGCTCATTCTCCAAATCCAGAGTCTTGTGGCAGCGTTTCCGCCCCCCAAAGAATCAAAAAGTTTAAAAGTTTACCTGCATTATAGGTAGGGTACCCATTCCGCAGCCTAAAAATAAAAAATAAAAATAATGATATGATGTACATATAAACATATATATACAAACACACATACACACACACATATATACACAGAACACACATACACACACACATATATACACACACAAACACACACACACACACACACACACATATTGAATTTGAAATCCAAATCACCACAATAATATTGATAGAATTTGAAATAATATCATGGGGGAGATCTTATGAATCGTGGGCCGCATTCTGATTTAAGGAAAAATATTCAAATTTCTATATGGGGCAGCTAAAAATTAATTGAAATTATGACTTGAAACAACTCTTTAGTGGAGCGCATGGGAAAAAAAGTAGGAAGCTACCATTTTGGTAACACAACATTGGGCAAGACTAGAGGAGAATGGCTAGTTCAACGATTTCCTGAGGAAAATATCAAGATAAAATCTACAAAAACAAAGGTATTTGATGTAATTACTTTGAAAATGTTTGCATTACAAGTTTAGTCAATTCATAAGCAATGTATGTTTTTTTTTCAATGATTCTATTGAATCATAGTAATCCTATTCATTGATCTCTATATGCAATTCTTTCGATTGAATTTATTAGATCTTCTATTGTATGCAAAGGCCATGTTGGCCATTCCTTGTTGTACATGCTCTGTGCATGCCTCACTAACAACATGAAAGCTAAAAAATTTATACTCTATGAGTTTTATGTTATCGCCAATTTTTATTATCTCTTGCATGTGAAATTATTAGCCATTGACATGACTAATTGGTGGAACTGATAGCCTGTGAATTAGGAAAGAAATGATTCTTAAATCGTTATCACCCCCTCTAAGGGTAGGAAACAAATCCTTCACTGAAATCTTATGTTATACCATATTTTTTATGATAGAATCTTGTCGGTTAGCTGCACCATATGGGTGCAAGAACTATTGCCTTCGATCTTGGATCAATGGGTATCATTGCTATAATTTTGATGCCTCTTCACAATAAGTGATGGCGGGGCTTATGTCACTCCATTATTGTAAAATGATATTATTCCTTGTTGTTGTGTTTTTACTATGTCACAGTGTTATTATTGTTTCATGTCAACTTGTCTATAGAGGACGATGGAAGAATGAAGTATTGTTATTTCCTTGTGTTTGCATGTTAATTATGGAAAATTATTTTTCCCTATGAACGAGATCCAGATCACCCCTTTGAACAAATTCAACCAAGCCATGGATTTCCATGCTTAGGATACAACCTTGATACTGTTAAATATTAATCAAAAATCAACCGATTGTTGGTCATTCCATAGAATGACAATGCCACAAATATGTTTATATCAATGAATGTGGGTTCTTCAAAACATGAGGAAAAATAAGACTGATGCCAATTTATGTGTAAAATATTACTATTGCTAAATGACCAGTATGTCGTTTGAGTTTTATTACCTTGCAAGAAACAATATCAAAATCATTTGGTTATTTTCTTTATATGTATATTTATATAAAACCGTTCTCAGAATGATAGAGCTTTGAATAAAAAAATGAGAATAAAAGTTGTCATTTTAGATCTTTGACCATGATTGGGTCTCTAGATGAGACTCGAATAAATGAAGCATTGGTTAACTTGAAACTGAAATTGCAAACTTCTACATACAACATTGTTTTTCTATAAAGAGCATTTTTTCTACTATAAACAACATTGTTTTGCTACAAACATTATTGTTTTGCTACAAACAGTATTGTTTTGCTACAAACAACATTGTTTTGCTACAAACAACATTGTTTTGCTACAAACAACATCATTTAGCTATAAACAACATTGTTTTGCTATAAAACAACATCATTTTGCTATAAACAATTTTTTTTTGCAATAAACAACATTGTTTTACTACAAAAAACATTGTTTTGCTACAAAAAGTATTGGTTTGGTACAAACAACATCATTTTGCTATAAACAACATTTGTTTTTCTATAAACAACATTGTTTAAATACTACAAACAACTTTTTTTTTCTATAAACAACATATTAGTATGTAAGAACCATTCAAAGAGATATGTTCTCATTTCTTGAAAGGAAAATTCATATCGTGTATTACTAACAAACAATATGTCACTCTGTAAAATTATTTTGAATGGAAGCAATCTATTATAATGGTTTTTATTTCAGATTGTATGCATAAAATGATAACTTAAGTTGGCACATATATGCATATGCACATAGACCTTTGTCTATGTACATACACATACTTGCGACATACCTTCTTTTGTTACTTATTTAATTATTTCTTAAATGAATAAAAAATTATGTTGAATGTAATCATGTGACATGTGTATGAAATGAATGGATAATGTATTGATCAATTCCATCTGAATAATTTTCTAATTTTATTTAAGTTGAGGAAATAAGTAGTAAATTACTTTTTTGTAGATACATGTGTAAAGAATATTCTCTTATTTGAATAGAATAGAAACACCTAAGTAGACTAGAGTACCTCAGGGTAGATGCTGCTAAAGGGTAGATAGTTGCTAAGAGATAATTGTGTTGTTGAAAGTTACCTTCCAGGACGGGTGCTTAAATGGAGTTCAGAGAGTATAGGTTTTTTCTTTATCCAAAACCTATTGTTTGTTGTTGCAACTTAATTTTTATGCTTGGCCAAGCAATTAGCCCATTATGCATGTATGAACTTTGTGATAACATTCTCTACCATTCCTAGCATAGATCTTACATTTTTTTCTAAATCATAGATAGAGATGCATGTTGATGTTTGGCACACATTGGATTCCACCTTTTATATTGTTCTCTTGCTAAACTTTCCGTGTAGGGTTGGGTATTCTTCAAGTTGGAAGAATTTTGGGGAAGCGTAAGCTTTGTGGTTGACCAGTAAAGCACTTCAACCATGTTCTCATCCACTAGTGGAGGAAAGCGTCAAGAGGAAACTTGGATTTTTTCAAGACTATCATGGTCTATGATGTAACCTTGATGTAAAATTTATATATTTTATTGACTTTGTGGCCCTATGAGCCAAGTCAACTTGAATATTGTAATTGACATTGAAATTGAATATATATATATATATATTTGGCTCATTTTAATTAGATATGTATTGCTATGATTGAAAATAGATGTTTAGTTATGTCTTTTTAAAATTAAATATTCATAATGTCATTTAAAATAATAAAATTAAGTAATAATTAGAATGGGTCATTACATTTGGTATCAGAGCTTAGGGTTCAACTCTAGGCCTTTTGGAGTCCACAATAGCCATGACTAGGGGATAGTTGACCCTTGAACAAATTGTGTTGTCCTGAGAATTGACCAAACTTGGGTTGAATGCAGATATGGGAAGGTCTAAGTTAGGATGAAAAAAAGGGAAGACTACAAGGACCTCGAACTAGAAAGTCATATCGGAAGAAAACACCAAGATTGAGGTTTATCCAAAGATTCTCGATGATGAGACTCTAGTTCAAGCCCTCACTCGACTTAAGCTAGAGAGGGGCAAGAATATTGAGGAGTCGAAGAAAAATCCTAAGATTTATAAGAAGCTTGTTGTATTCATAGATTGGCCCCTAGGTTTTGGACCAAATGCACCCTTATTAACTAAGGAGGAAAAGGAGAGCCTACGTGCTCAACTCTCCTCTTCTGAGAAAATAGATGTAAATTATGCCAAGGACCTCAAGGATGTTGCTCTCTTTGAGAACAAGAAAACTAATTAATGTAACAAGAAGATTTTATAAATAAGGGTATATTGACCCACACCTAATATAAATAAATCAAGATGTTATTTTTGGTGTGTTCAAATGAAGAACTCCAAAATATGTCTACTATGCATCAATGTGTATGTCTTTAATGAATGAGTGATATATGCATGTGTATGTAATGTTATGTAGAATAAAAATATTTCCTCATAGAACCCAATGTTAAGTTATGATAGACGTGAAATGTGATGTAGGTCAGGTGTGAGTCAGCATGGCGACCACTAGGCAAGAGACAAGTGGTAGTGGGTTAGAAAACATACCAAGTAGAGTATGGAAATTGAGAAGAGTGGAGGGTGAATACCTATCTCTTTTGTGTAGTGAGTTATAACTTCCAAATTTCCAAATCCATGTCAACCTATATGTGGCACCTTTAGGCTCATACAATGTAATTTTGGAAATAAATTGGTTAACTAAGCATAAGTCTATAGTGAACTATGAGGATAGGGTAGTTAATTTTCTGGACGATTATGGGAACCCAGTTGAGATTTGTGGAATGCACAGAACCTTAGAGATTAGATAGATCTCTAATATGCAACTCAAAAAGGCTTGTCGAAAGGGATGTACTCTATATGCTATGCATATTAGTAACCTTGACAACAAGGAACCATATTTAGATGCCTACCCTATTGTGAAGGAGTTCTGAGATGTATTCCTTGATGAACTCACAGAGTTACCTCCAAAGCAAGAATTTGAATTCTCTATTGACCTTGTAATAGGAGTTAAGCCTCAATCCAAAGCACCATATCAGATGAATACCATCGAACTCTATGAGCTGAAGGCCCAGTTAATGGAATTTTTGAACAAACGGCTCATAAGACCCAACATGTCTCCTTGGGGAGCACTAGTTATATTTGTGAAAAAGAAGGATGGGATCTTGCATCTATGTATAGACTATTAGATGTTGAACAAGGAAATAATCATGAATCAATATCCACTTCCAAGGATCAATGAGTTTTTTGACCAGATGAAGAGAGTGACAGCGTTCTCCAAAATTGATCTCAGGTCAAGATACCATCAGTTGAGATTAAAGGAAGAAGATATTTCAAAGATTGATTTTTGAACTCAATATGGAAATTATGAGCTCATGGTGGTACCTTTTGGTTTGACCAATGCACCAGTAGATTTCATGAACCTCATGAATAGTGTGTTTAGAGACTGTTTGTATGACTTTATTTTGATTGTCATTGATGAAATCCTAGTTTACTCAAAGTTTGTTTAAGAGCATGATAGGCACTTGAGGATAGTTTTACATCAGCTAAGAGAAAAGAAAATATTTGGGAAGCTATCCAAATGCTCATTTTATCAAGATAGGGTGCAAGATCTAGGCCATATTATTTTAGTCGAGGGAGTCTCTATAGACCCTAAGAAGATCAAGGTGATCATGGAATGGCCAATGCCTCAAAATGTGTCAGAATTCCATAGCTTCATGGGACTCATAGGATATTATATAAAATTTGTGCAAGGGTTCTCCCAAATTGTGTCCCCAATCACGACACTCCAAAGAAAAGGAACACAATTTGAATGGATTGAGAAGTGTGGAAATGCATCCCAACAAGAGGCTCATGACAACACCGGTCCTAACCATCCTTGATCCTAATGAAAGATTCACTGTAATCACAAATGCTTCAGGAGAGGGATTGGGAGTAGTGCTAATGCAGGATGGACAAGTGGTAGTGTAATATGAATTAAGGAAGCTTAAACAACATGAGGTGAATTATGCACCACATGATTTAGAGTTGGCTGCAATAGTTCATGCCTTGCAAATGTTGAGGCATTATCTCTCGGGAAAACCATTTGAGCTCAAGACAAAACATTTGGGATTGAGATACATTTTTACTCAACCAAACCTTAATGCCGACAAAGAAGGTGGTTCAAATTACTTAGTGAGTATGAATTCAAAATTGAGAATATAAAAGGAAAAGAGAATAGAGTGGTTGATGCTCTTAGTAGGAAAATACATCTGGAATCCATGATATCAACAAGGCCTAATTTGAGACAATAGGTGATACAAAATTTTCAAGGGGATGAGCACTACAGAAGAGTGAAGTGCACCCTACCAGAGAATCGATCAGATCATTAGTTTGATGGGTATGAGATCAAACTGGATGGCATTTTGAGATACTAGAGAATAATGTATATTCTAGACTCTGGAGAACTGAGGAAGCTAGTTTTAGAATAGGTTCATAATGCACCTTATTTAGGACACCCCAGAGTATCCAAGATTATCATCGAATTAAAAAAATTGTACTTTTGGCCTAAACTCAAGAAGGATGTAGTAGATTATGTAGCCAAATGCTTAGAGTGCTAGTGAGTCAAGGTTGAGCATGCACATCTAGCGAGGCTATTGTATCCTCATGACATACCTGAGTATAAACAACAGGTGATTAGTATGGACCTTGTACAAGGGTTACCTTTGAGCAAGAATTGACATGATGTTATCTTGGTTGTGATCGATAAGTTGACCAGGGTGGCACACTTCATTCCAAGAAACCTTAAGGATGGATCATTGACCCTGGACAAGAAATTTTTCTAGGAGATCTTTCACTTACATGGAGTATGAGAGACTATTATTTTTGATAGAGACACCAGAATGACCTCAAGATTTTGGATGACCTTGAATGTTGCATTGGGAACCAAGTTAAATGTTAGCTTGACTTATCATCCTCAGACTGACAGGTAGAGAAAGAGGGTGAATTAGGTAGTCAAAGATAGCCTCTGAATGTACTACATGGACCAACAATATAAGTGGGAAGAATACTTAACATCCATAGGTATGGAACCATTTGAAGCTCTTTATGGGTGGAAGTTTCGTACACCCATCAGTTGGGATAGATTGGAAGAAAAGATCATAGTAGGACCTGGAATTCTTAAGAAGATGGAAGAAAAAATGAGAGTAATTAAGGCCTGACTGAAGGAAGTGGGAGACAAACATAAGAGTTATTTCAACAAGAATAAAACTCTTAGACAGTTTGTGGTAGGGATAAAGTATTCTTAAGAGTCAGGCCTCATAAAGTTCCATTGCTTTTGGAAATTCTTCCAAGTTGGTCCTGAGATATGTGGGTCCATTTGAAGTCTTGGAAGTGATCAACCCAATTGCTTATAGACTTGCTCTACCACCTGCTCTAGCTCGAATTCATAATGTGTTTCATGTTTATTTGCTTAAGCCATATCATCCTAATGTAGCTCATGTTCTTGATTGGAAATCCTTGTAGGTACAGGACCTAGGAGTGGTGTTAGTGGAGCCTATTAGAATCTTGGATAGATGCAACATCGAGTTAAGTTGAAGAGCAAAGATATTGCTTAGTTTAAGGTCCAATGAGACTAGTATTCAGAAGACGATGCTACTTGGGAGGATATAGAAGAAATAGAATGCTCCTTCCCACACTTTCTTTCTTAGAAAGAGACTTTTGATAAATTTTTTTGAAATTTTTTGGGTTGGAATAGTATGATATGATGTTAAAATAGACATATATGCTTAAATTTTGATTAAATAATGACCAGGATGATGTCTCTTCCAAGAGGAGAAGGATGTCATAACCCAATTTTTATTGCATTTAATTTATAATATGATTTGAATTATTGAGGAAATTCAATATGTTGAATGAAAATTTGATATTTATGAAATGTTTGAAAGAAGTTGACCATCTTTTGACCATGTACTCTTTTGAACTATCTTATATTTTATCATGATTGAACGTTACTGATCAATTGTGTAAGTGCAAGTGTGTGCAATTGTAGGATAATAGGTTGAAGGACGAGAACACGATTGAAGTAGGATTGTTTAGCTAGATAGAATGGTAAGCTTGATGGAATCTGGGTGCACACACCATAAAATGGCATGATGAATGCATTTGAAATTCGTATAGGAGATTATATTAATTTGATTTGAAATAATTCTATGATTAAAAAGGTAGACTTTTGAAACGAAATACATGTGAATTCTTATTTAATTTTCTATCTTGATCTTATGTTTTGAGAATTTAAAAGAAAATGATAGCATGAATTAGCACATAATGAATATATGTATTTCAAAAATACTTATTTAAAGAATAAGAAAACCCCTTCATTTAAACACTATTGTTTGAAATAAAATAAAATTTCATTCTTATTTAAATAATGATAAATGTTCATATAAACATATATATACAAACACACACACACATAGATACACGTATGTATATACGTATACACACACACACCTATATATATATATATATTCCTTAAAAATCAAATTTGGAATGAAAATCACCACAATCATATTGATAGAATTCCAAATAATATCATGAGGGAGATCTTATGAATCATGGCCTGCATTCTCACTTAAGGAAAAAAATTCAAATTTATGTATGGGGTGGCTAAAAATTAATGGCAATTATGACTTGAAATGGTTGTTTCGTGGAGCGCATGGGAAAAAAAGTAGGAAGCTACCAATTTGGTAACACATCGAGAAATATTGGAGGAGAATGGTTGGTTTGACGATTTCTTGAGGAAAAAGCTGAGAGAAAATCCATAAAAAACAAAGGTATTCGATGGAATTACTTTGAAAATGTTTGCATTCCCAGTTTAGTTAATTCATAAGAAATGTATGTTTTGTTATTTTTGAAGATTCTTGTTCGATGATCTCTATATGCAATTCTTTCAATTGAATTTATTACATCTTCTATTGTAAGAAAAGGCCATGTCGGCCATTCCTTGTTGTACATGCTTTGTGCATGCCTTGCTAAAAACATGAAATCTAAATATTTTATACCCTATGAGTTTTATGTTATCAATATTTTTTATTATCTCTGGCATGTGAAATGCTTAGCCATTCACACAACTAATCGGTGGAAACGATAGCTTGTGAATTAGAAATGAAATTGTTCTTAAATCGTTATCACCCCCTCTAAGGGTAGGTAGCAAATCCTTCACTAAAATTTTATGTTATACCATACTTTGTATGATAGAATACCATCGATTAGCCACACCATATGGGTGCAAGAACCATTGAATTTGATCTTGGAGCAATAGGTATCATTGTTGTAATTTTTTTCCTCTTCACAGTAAGCGATGGTGGGGCTTATGTCGCTCCATTATTGTAAGATAATATTATTATTCTTTACTACTGTGTTTTTACCATCACATTGTTGTTATTGTTTCATGTTGCCTCATCTATAGAGGACGATGGCAGAACGAAGTATCATTCTATCCTTGCGTTTGCATGTTAAGTATGTCAAATTATCATTCCCTATGAATGAAACCCAGATAGAACCTTTGAAAAAATACAACCAGGCCGTGGATTGGCATGCTTAGGATACATTCTTGATATTGCTAAATATTAAGCAACAATCAACTAACTTTTGGTCATTGCATAGAACGACATTGCCATAAATATGTTTATATCAATGAATGTGGGTTCTTCAAAACCTGAGCAAAAATAAGATTGATCCCAGTTTATGTGTAAAACATTACTGTTGTTAAATGACCATTATGTCATTCAAGTTTTATTACATTGCAAGAAATAATATCAAAATCATTTGGTTATTTTCTTTATATGCATATTTATATACAACCATTCTCAGAATGATAGATCTTTGAATAAAAAACATGAGAATGGAATTTATATCATTTCAAATCTTTGACCATGATTGGATTGAATAGCTAAGGGTCCTTGGACGAGACTCAAATAAATGAAGCACTAGTTAACTTGAGACACTACAAACTTCTACAAAGAACATCATTTTTTTATAAATAGCATTTTTTTTGCTATAAACAACATTGTTTTGCTATAAATGGCATCGTTTAGCTTTAAACAACATTTTTTTGCTATAAATAACATTTATTTTGCTGCAAAAAGCATTGTTTTGTTACAAAAAGCATTGTTTTTCTACAAACAACATCGTTTTTCTTTAAACAACATTGTTTTTCTTTAAACAACATCTATTTTGCTATAAAAAACATTGTTTTGCTACAAACAACTTTGTTTTGCTATAAACAGCATATCAGTATGTAAGAACCATTCAAATAGATCTATTCTCATTTATTGAAAGGAAAATTTACATTTTGGATTACTAACAAATGATATGTCAATCTATAAAATTATTTTGAATGGAAGCAATATGTTACAATAGTTTTTATTTTATAATGTATGCACAAAATAATAACTTAAGTTAGCACATATATGTGTATGCACATAGACCTTCGTCTACGTACATACATATACTTGTGACATACCTTCTTTTGTTACTTATTTAATTCTTTCTTAAATGAATACTAAATTAGATTGAATGTAATCACATGACATGTGTATGAAATGAATGAATAATGTATTGATCAGTTCCATTTGAATCTTTTTTCTGATTATATTTAAGTAGAGGAAATAAGTAGACTGAATTTTCTGTATATATGTGTGTAAAGAATATTCTCTTGTTTGAATAGAACAAAACCTAAGTAGACTAGAGCACCTTAGGGTAGATGTTGGTAGAGGGTAGATAATTTCTAAGAGATAATTGTGTTGTTGAAAGTTACCTTTCGTGTCGGGTGGAAAAATAGAGTTTAGAGAGCATAGGCTTTTGCTTTATCCAAAACCCATCATTTGTTGTTGCAACTTAATTTTTATGCTTGGCCAAGCAATTATCCCATTATGTATGTATGGAATTTTTGATAACACTCTTTGTTGGATTCCTAGTATAGATCTTACATTTTTTCTAAATCATAGATAGAGATGCATATTATGTTTGGGCATGCACCAAATTCCACCTTGTAGATTTTTCTCTTGCTAAAATTTATGTGCAGGGTTAGGTATTCTTCAAGTTGGAAGAATTTCGAAGAAGCGTAAGCTTCATGGTTTGGTGGTAAATCACTTCAACCATGTTCTCATCCACCAATGGAGGTGAGCGTCAAGAGGAAACGTTGGATGTTTTCAAGACTATCATGGTCTATGATTGAAAATAACTTCTTAGTTATTTATTTTTAAAATTAAATATTCATAATGTCATTTGCAATAGTAAAATTAAGTAATAATTAGAATGGGTCATTACAGAGTTTGAGATTTTTATGTTAGATCTTGAAAAGTTGAGTATGCTCTTCTCTTGCATCATATGATGACCTGGAGAATAAAAACAATGATAGAAATATTAGATTTTAGGTTTTATCTTTGTGGATTTTTATTTTAGGTTCATTTTGGACCATGTTGGTGCAAATATAACCTCACTATTGAGTTTACAATGTCCAAGAAAGTCAAATCTAGCTTTTGTTTCACTTAATTTGGTCACTAAAAGATATAGTTGCAAAGTAGGGTTTGAAGTTCAAATTTGGTGAACAACTTTTTATTGGAGTACTTATAGCCCAAACAAATATTACCATAGCATTTAGATGGCCCAACAAACCCCATTTTCATATAAAAATCCATTTTAGGAATTTTTCTATTTTGCTAGGAGGGTCGTTACTATAGGATAAATTCATCCATTTTTTTCAAAAAATCATAACTTTTCACTATGGTGTCCATTTTGGAAAGTGAGATATCAACAAAAAGTTGGAGATGAGTAGTTTCTATCCATAGAGGAATTGAGAATAAAATCTTCCATTTTTTTCAGATATTGTAGGTTGAACTTGTTTGTTACTTTTTCTTCAACAAGCTATAAATTTCATCTAGGAGCTCCATTTTTAGAAAAAAATAGGCACTGGAAAGGTATTGAAGAACACTATGTAAGTACAAGGCTAATTTTTTTCTATTTTGTATTGGGCTCACTTTGTGTCAATTTTTTTTTCTATTGTGGGTCTATTGAGCATTGTAACTTGGAAAAAGCTTTCTAAACACACTAAACTATAAAGTTTTTGTTGAATGTAGAAGATGATTGAAAGTGGGTGAATCGGTTGTACATTAAAATATCAAAACCCTCATTAATATTTAAATATTCATTAGTTCTTAAACCCTCAACAACCATTAAAGCCTTATCATGCATTAGCAAAATGTAACCATGGAAAATAGTAATGCAAACACATCCAAACACATAAGAAAACCATATTTACATGGAAAAACCAAGAAGGGAAAAACCACGATGAGGATTAGCTCACAATATAAAGTATTTGCAACACTGAATACAATAGACTCACTACTAGAGGGCTCACTGCCAGATTAGAAAGAAGAAGAAAGAATATTGTTACAATGAGAAATCCATCTCAATAAATAGAAATATCCACCACACCAACACTAGTAAATTTGCAACCTCTCTGAAGAATGTAGACACCTTCTACTCACTGCTTCTAGTAGCCTAACACATTAAAGCTTGCATTACACTTCACAAATTTGCACATTACATCTCGCATAACACACTCTTCACAAATTTAATTCTCCATTAACTCAACACTTATTTATACCATCTTCAACCTTGAAAACAATTAGCAAGGTCAACTATGCACCTCAATTGTGCAAATTGAAATTAGTTCAACACTAAGCATTCTTGTGGTAGAAAGGAATGAAGGTGAACCACAACATACCTTAACATAGACCCAAATACACTCATACATGCTACTTCATTCTTTCACAAACAACTAAGCATATCTTCAATTAGTGTAAACACCCAATTTCAGTTGAACCTATGTCAAAACCATTAAGAAATTAAGTACTCACTTCCTTTGATCCAAAGATGACTTGCAAACCACACAAAAAATTTAACACACTTTGGAATATTCCAAAACACACTAAAATCCAACAAATTCCTTCACAACAACTTTAACTAGAAGGACATACTCATCCTATGCACCCAAATAACCTTACACACACTACAACACCTGAATCCAACCTCACTGAGCACCAAAACACAACCAACTAAAATTAGAGATAGATACTAGCAATATAAGAATACTTTGAGATATGCAATACTAGAAACCAAACTGTGGAGAAATATGGAGCAAAACCATTTCTCCTAGACACCACTACAATACACAATTCACACACTGGTGAACACAAATTTCTCTACACAATGATCTAGACCAAGAAACTTGGGATATGACATGTACAAACACCTCATATCAATATATCTGAACTACAAAAGATGACATTCAACAAAAAAGAAATGTGGAGAAAACTAGAACACTACTCTGTATGCCAGAACACCTCTCAACCACATTGTTTCCTCTTTTATTCAAATTTTCCCAAAAGCACTTGAAAACCAAGCACCAGAGACATATTATCATAATCTTTAACACTTCCTCATCATCACTAAAATAAATACAACACATCAACTTAACAAAACAACATCTATAGAAAGAATCTTATCAAAGAAATACCAGAGGATGACACTAGTAATTGTTACCAAATTTTCGCCTCAACTCAATTGGTGGAGCTGGCTGAATGTTATGTATCATGAGGTGGAATTGCAGTTAGATTCAAAAGTTGTTTCACATTATTATCTTTATTCATTGAGTAACAGTTATACATTTTAAAGAAGAAATAGAGTTTCAGAGTGTTGTGCCAATATTCTAGAATGACAGAAATATAGAATTAAACCAATGAGTAAAATAGCATTTGAGATGCTTTCTTTTATTTAAAAAAAAAAACTCATATTTACAAGGCTTCTTTTGATTTCAAGAATCAGATATTACAACATTGCATTTAAATGCATTTTCTTTTCAAATGAAAAAGTAAGAGTAATCAGATCCACACAATCAAGTGGATGTAACTGTCACAATATCATAATAACACACTATACTAAGAAGATTGCAAAAGAAATCACTGCAGACAACAACATAAATCATGTTGCTTGTTTGGCCGATGTTGATGACGGCCGGGTGCCTTGTCTTCACGAACTCAAGTGAGCCATTTCAGCCGGAGGAGAGGGATGTCAGAGTGGCTCGGTCGGTAGCCTATAAGGCACCCACAATAGTACAACCTACTATTAACCATGCATTGAAACAATCAATCAAGTGTAGTACGAAAGAAATCAGCTGAGGAGAATTAACAATATCATGATCATCATGTTCTATTTTTATGCTAACATTGTTTGCCTTCAATGCGAGTTATAATTGCGTCAGAAGCTGGCTTGATATTCAAAGACCAACCATGTGGAAGCGGGCTCCCACAAAGTGAGCTTCAGTACTGCCCTAAATGGGATGATTCTTTAAAGATACATCATTGTTTCATCAAGAGGAATGAAATACAACTTAAGGAGTAAAATAGAACTATCCAATAAATGTAAATGGCTGTGCATTCACTTGAATCGGGTTTTGTTTTCGAAAGGCTCAGAATTGAAACAGGTAATTCATTCTTAAGGAATTCAGCTGAGTACATTTACATCAGATATTGCTGCAAAGTTCATGTTTTGTGTTATCTTGTTGATCGTAATCATATATGTCATGCAAGTTTCAGTTCATCAATTCATTCTTTTCACAGTCAAGGATAGTGAACAAGCATACATTATGCCTTAATGATTTGTTTTGATTCTCATCATGAAAGAGACCAGTTCTGAAAGCAGTTTGATAAGTGGAACATAAAAATGCATGAAGAGTACCATGTTTCCCAAGAGTACAAAGGACAGACAGTGCACTCAAGTGTTGAATGAATCACTAGTTCCAGTTGATCAATAAGTAAATACAACATTATGAATTGTAATAACAAAGTGATCATTCCAAAATAATAAGGGAAGAGTAGGCATTTTCTTTCTAGATGAGGTTCTGAGTTGTCAGTTATGCATATGAGCTGGTGAGTAGAGGTCATTCGTGATGTTGCAATGATCAATCTAAATCTCTACAAAGCCCAAGAGTAGAAGGCAAAAATTTGCTGTGTTGTGGTTAAGGAAAGTCAGAAGAACACTATTGTGCATACAGTGAACAAGCATGGAGATAATATACATTAAGAGGTCCTTCTTTTCACAACAGACAAACACTGGAATGGTCAAAGGGTATCGTATAGACAAGTGTGCACAGTTTCAACAATACATTTTAAACACATAAAAGCAATTTTCAATTTTTTTAGAATGAACAGATTCTACATTGAGTAAGAACTCTACAGAATTAAATTCAAAAGGAGAACAGTTCTGAGTGCAAAGGAAAGTAACATGAAGTCAATATTAAGCAATACGAATATCATATATAATTCCAGCATTCATGAATTTATGGTTCTTTTCTTCATAAAGAGACATATGGTAGAGGTTTCAGTTTATATTTAAATGGTAGGCATCAGCGATACATTATCTGGATATGGAGTACTAGTTAATGAAAAGCTACAGCAAGGACAACCATTTCACTTTGGTTGGGATGGTGCTTCAAATAGGATCATGTATCAGTGTTTAGTGGGAGACAACAATCAAGTATGATGTGTATTCAAATTGTTTTTAGAGAGTTACAAGTGTCAAGCAAAGTACACATGAACAAAATTGTCAAAATCAGGTTATACAAGCATGGAGATCTCTCTCTTCATAATGGACAAACACATAAGCATGCTCAAGGTACTGCACAGTTTTTTCAAGATTTTTAATACCTAGAGGACACTTTCAGAATGAGCGGTTGATGTATTAAGAAGATAGTCTGCAACTTCAATCAAAGACAAATTCTGTGTCAAGAGGAAACGATGATTTTGTCAAAAGGAAACAATCATAAATCAAGCTCAGATTTTATGCAGCTATCTAGGAGAGCTACAAAATGTCAAAATGGAGCACCGATTAATATGGGTCAATTAACTAAGTACAAATAAACACACAGATTTTTTATTTTCATAATAAGTTTTCATTTTTGAAGGAAGATTAAAAATAAATAGCAAATACCCACTTGGGGTTTCAAATGAATGACAGTTTTCCTTTTTTCCAGCTGGGTATTTGGGTCAGACTTATTCAAATTCTAAACAGTCGTGGCCATGTGGTGGTTTTTTACAGTGATGCAATGAGGATGCTTTCTTTCACCAATTAGGAATTCCATTACTCAAAGCTAGCAGACCACATTTGAATCTAAAATTGCCACTTCGGGGGTTAAGCAATCTTGGAGAAAAAGAACTACAATATAATAACCAATAACAGTCTTGTATAAATGAAATAAAATGAAAAAATACGTATGGTTGGCTTCAAAATGAAAGAAATACAAATTCTCATTCGATTTTCCCCAACCGAAAAGAATAACAAAAATAAAAATGCTAGGATTTCCTATAACAGGTTAGGTCGAAACTCCTGAAAGACAATTTTTATTCTATTTCCCATGATACCAACAAGCAGATATATCTTTAGAAAGACATAAAGAAGAGTTTCATGTTCTGGGTCGAGCCCAAAACTCAAAGAAAATGCTTTCTACAATACACATCTGGCATGGCCTAAACATGGCCAGAAATTCATGAGTAAAGAAGAAACTCTTTAAGTCTCTGGAGAACAAATGTTTAGCAAAGGAAATTACCAGTCCATGTCTCTGAAGGAGCACTCTAGCTATGGCTAGAAGTTTCAGATAGCTTCCAAATGTCAAGGGTCCGAGCTCTTAAGTGATGGCCGAGCTCTCATAGTGGAAATAGAGCACAACAATGGTGAATGTGAACACAGATAATACAAAAATAATGGTATTAGAGTATGTACAACCACATCCATAAGGCCTAAATGTATTAAAATATGGAGCCATAGAAGCTATGAAGCTATGAGTGAATAGCTCACCTTTGTGACAGTAGGAGAAAACAATAACCCATGAGCTTTCTCTTAGAGATTTTGAGTTGAACTCGAGCTTATATCGGCCAAGGTAAATCAGACCAAAGCGCAAAGAGAGGTCAGAGGAGAAGAATGACAGGCCGTGGCCTTAGGTCTTCTAATATTCCAGAGTGAAGGAAACAGAAGCTTCAATACAAAGAAAAATAAAGCTTACCCACTGAAGCTCAACCACTGAAGAGCATGGAGAAGTTTACTAAAGCACACGAGGCTCGGTTTCGACACAATCATGGCGGTGCTATTCTTCCAGATAGACCTTCTTGCCTTCAAACTCACGGGTGCAAAATGAAATGATTTTTAGGGTTTGGCATTCTTTTCTCATGCCCTAATTCGATCAACATAATGATCATCCAGAATATTCGATCAAAGCACATGGGAATTTCGAGTTAGGCATCCTTGTGATTTATTTATCAAAGTTTGAAGTCTAATGCATTTGAGGGTGGCTGAGACTTATATGCCTAAGTCAAGCCTAGGGGTGATGCATTATTTGCCTAGGGTTTAGGCTTATTTATTTTTGAAGAAATTGATTCATAAGTGCCTTAGGGAGAATGAAGTGTGTCTTACCCTAAGTATTTATTGAATCGATTTGAGGGAGATCAATTGTGAATATCTTATGACTTAGGGTCAATTATGTTTTAGAGTTTTGATTTTAATTGATTTTAGAGAAATCAATGAGAATTGAAGTTATGAGGGAAGATAATGATGTGTTTTATTTTTATGATTTTGTGAGAAAATCATAATATTGTAATGGAGAAATAAGGAGCCTTTCTTTTTTGCAAAAGATTTTAAATCTTTAATTGCAAAAATAAAGCAAATTGTGCAAATCTGCAATCCTATAAGGCAGAATCATAAAATAATCTTTTATAGATTGTTTGTGATTTCTTGCTATTATTAGCAGATTTTTATTGACTTTTCTTCTTGGTCGGATTTGAGACCTATCTTGGAGAGA
>VDFB02192979.1:0-24508 GCA_007258455.2 Sequoia sempervirens
ATTATCTTACGAAACCAGTTCCTACAGATAAGTTTTCTTGGTGTAGGAAATCCATTGGCCTTGAGTCGTGTACTTGATTTATAATAATGATTCCTTGTTTAGAATAATTGTAATGTATAATGTGAAGTGGGAGAATGTTGGAAATAGGATTCCATTTAGTTGCAATCCTAAACATATTTCATGTATCTCCTAAGTCCTTGGAAAGTGTTCCCCAACACTAGGATTAGAAAGAGATTAAATTCGAATGAAATGAACATGTAAATTGATATTTGTAATTAATTCTAAATGATAGGAACATGTGAGAATACCCAAGAAGAGCTCCTACAAAATAGGAGCACATGGGCCACCCACATGGAAGGTGGAACCCACCTTGAGTTCAGTTAACTGTTTGGAGGAAAGATAAAACTTCAATAATGCATGTAAAGATCCTAGAAGTTAGGAATTGATATTTACATGAGTGGAGTTCAGTTCAGTTCAGTTTAGTTTAGTTTAGTTATGGTTCAATTATCTTCAGTTGCACGTAGTTAGTTTCATTTGAATGCTAGTTGACTTTAGTTGACTTGGAATGCATGACTAATGACTTGAGTTGCATGCCAGATAACAAGGGATACATTCAGTTAAGTGGGGATGATCAATCATGCATCATGTTTGCATGAATTGATGGAGAGATATGTTTCTATTAACAAAGATTGACTTGGACCCACCTTGGGCGCCCAAGTTGACATATTGGTGTTAACAACTTTTGCATGAGAAGATATTTACAAGGATGAGTTAAGTGGGCCCATTCTTGGGCGCCAATTTTGAGAAGCTTGGAAGATATTTTCTTGACCAACGATCAGTTAGGAGTTCGGTTTGGGGCACCTAAATTGAGATATTGGATTTGACTTCTTGTTACACATTGAAACTCTACTTGCAAAGAATAGGCATAGGTTTTTGAGAGGAAGCTTTGTGCCTTGTAATTGTCAACTCTTTGGAGTTTACAATGTTCATAATTATCTATTTATTGCAACAAGTTGAAGAGAGTTTGATCAGATTTTATTGCAGGTTGTGAAGAAGAATTGTTGAAGGCAAAAGAAGCATCTCAAGCAAGGATTGATAAAGAATTATTGTAATCTTGTTCTAAGGTTAAATAACACAACTATACAAGCACTATTGATTCTAGTGGTGGAGTTTTTTCCTGAAAAGGTTTCTCCACGGTATATGTTGTGTCACCTCTATCTTCTAGTCTTATTCTTCTACAATCTTCTGTCTATTTCTACAAATGGTAAAATGAATCTAAATAGATAATCATCCACACATAATTTGTAACAAAGAACACTTAATTAGATCTACAATCTCATAGTTTGACAAAGTATTAAGCTGCATAATTACCTCCATTTTCAAAAAATCATGGTATTGAGAAAATGGAATTAAAATGAAAAATTATGACTAACAAATTAAATATCTTAAAAGTTGATTTATTTGTGTGCAAATTATAAGATATGGTTAAATTTATAAAATAAGAATAATTTGTGGTAGTTGACGGTAGTGGAGAAAAAGAAAATAAATAAATTAAATTAAAGAAGAGAGTGCATGCAGTAACAAATAAGAAAGGGGTTTTTTTAGGTAGGAAATCTAAAAAAAAAGAAAAGGAATCTTGCCTCTTTGTCTGTGAATGCTTTCTTGTTTTTCTGGGGTTTTTCTTCTGGGTTTGGAGTTTTGGATTTGGGGGAAATTCTACAGAGATTGTTGGATTTTGAAAGTGTTGGAGCTGCAAATTGGGAGTGGGAAGCTTAGCATCAATCTTCAGCTCACTCAGTCGAGTTAAACTAGGTTCTCATTATAGACACCGAAATCTGGTTTAAGCCTGCGACTTCAATATTCTTCATAATTCGTATGCTTCATGGTCATGATTAAATAATGTTAATTATTTAATTATTCTCTAAAGTCTTCATTTCTTCTATTAATTAAATAATCTTAATTATTTAATTAATTCACACTTTTCTTTATTCTATCTGATTAATTAAATAAACGCTTTTTATTTAATTATGTTACTAATTAACCTTATCCTTCTTCTTTAATTAAATAAATTCTTATTTAATTTACTCTTTATCATATTTCAACTATAATTAAATAAATTCTTTATTTATTTAATTATTCATTAAAACCCCTTCGTCACTTAATTAAATAAATCTTATTTATTTAATTATCCTTCAAATATCAAATCTTCAATTAAATGAATTATTTAATTCATAAATCCTATTTTAACGCATTCCTCTATATTTAGATAATTGTGCAAATTATCTAAGTATTCACTTTTACTCGACTCAAAGATCTATTTTAAATTGTTCAGTTAACTCTGGATTTAATATCTGAGTTGCTTGCATGAGTAATCTATTTGTCATATCATTCAGTCATCCAATGCTAACTCAGTTGCGTGTACATGCAGATTAATTAAATATTCCTATTTAATTAATTAAACCTTGTGCATGCATTCGAACAAGAGTTGCTTTAATCTATCTTTATCTTTGTCATGCAAAGATAATTCTTCGGTTTTCGAATACCAAACTTGAAGATTAAATCATTTATTTAATCTTTAATTCTATTTCTAATTTATATCACTCATGTCATTACTATTTTTTATCAGAATGCATGACTAATTAGTCAATCTCAACCATCTGTTAATCTTTCAATCCTGGCCTGTCATTCGAATAATCAATTTTCTATAAATTGATCTGGTCTTCATCATTCCAATCTCTCTCGAAATCTCATGACTTTTTTGAAGCACCTATCTTGAATCTTCGATGTTTTGCTAAATCATTATCATAGGCTATACTTGCACAAACTTTTGAAAATTTGAGAGCAATTATACTACAACAGCGAAATGGAGAAGGGAAATCGAGATGAATCATGGAAATACGTACAAATTTGGTGAGATTGTTCAAGTTTTATTTACGGTTTTGACTTTCCTTTGTTCTTTGTTGCTTAGCATTAGCTTGCATTTAGATTTGCATTGCATGCTTGCTTTTAATCTTTTCTTTCTACATTTTCTAGACGTTACATTTGGTGAACTCGACGTGAAGACACCATCTTCGCGTATTTGTAGACTTTTATTTTGATTTTTGTAGGTTTTTCGTACAAAACGACACATTAGCTTGATGAAGAGACACAATTGACTTTCTGAATCACATCTGACACCATAAATGATGCATTTGAAAAATTATGATGCATCTGCAAATTCCTGAACCGCAACTGACTGGTAAAATACCGAGAACGCAATTGCAGAGAACATCGACGCATCTGACTAGTAAAACAATGACGCAATTGACTGGTATGTTCCTTTTGATTTTGTTTTTGGAAATCTAAAATTTTCAATTGATTTGTGTGTTACTAATATCGAATTTTCAATGTGTGGGATTTTTTTTTTTGGAGTTAACGGGTTTTTGCAAGACAATTGACGAAGACAATACTGAAAAATACTAATGAATCTTTCTGTAGAACGCATGTCGAAGACCTTAGTTAAATTTTTGAAACAGATTGTTTGGTAGTGTAGCAAATCTTTCATTTGGATTAAAATTAACAAGTGTCTACTATGTTTGGTGCGAAAGCACAACTGTGTAATTACCCTCATGACTTGGTACATCGAAGTATCCTCCCCCCTTGCGCATTCGTGTGATCTTGGGTGTAAGAGAAATGGTTACCAAGTTTAGAACTTGGGCCTGTTTTGGTGGGTAAAAGTACTCACCCGAGGATGACTCAGACCGGTAGCACCTTGAACCTGAGGGACTTCCAACCGGTATATAAAAGTGGATTCTTGGGGAAAGCCCAAGAATCACGCGTATGGTTTCGATGAGATGGATTTGAAAGGGGGCTCTCATTGCATGGAGCATGCCCTACGAATGGAATGCCCGTACTAAAACACCTTTTGTAATAGAGACCAACCATTTTTGGTCATTGCTCGGTATAGTGCAGGGTACAGTATCATGCCCAAAGACACTCACTACTGATCCCCTTGAGTAGAGATAGCAGTTCTTGGGAGGTCATTGCCTAAATAATTCAAAGTTGGTGTGCTTGAATGACGTTAATGAGCCGTGGAGGGGAGTCAATGCCACCACACTTCTAAGCTATTTGCTCTCGAGAAGGAAAGGTGTTTATCACCAATCTGGGGTATTTAGGTGGGCTATACCAAGTATACAAACCCTTGGAATTTTGGCCTATTAGGATGTGCTTGCTTGTTGTCAAATTACACGTTCTTTGAGTCCAAAATCAAACTGAAAACACTTTGTCTTATGATTGTCCTTGTTTTCCAGAATTTGATCACAGAAAACAGAGTCAGTTTCAAATCTCAAATCACTGAAAACACAGAGAGTCGCAACTGTTCACCAGAAGGTCGCAATTGATTTTTAGAGCCGCATCTGTTTAACTTCAAGTCGCATTTGTCATTTTCAGTGGCATCTATTTGGCGTAGAGTCACATCTGCCAAACTAGCTCACATTTGTTTTGCGAAAAACTACATATGTTATATTTTGAGTTGCAACTGTCATTACAATCGCATCTGTCAGAGTCAAACATTAAACTTTATTAGGGACACACAATTGATCATTAGAAAACCACAACTGTGAAACTTAACTGCAACTGTTAAGTTGAACCGCATCTGTGAAATCCTGCGACGCATTTGCCTGATTATAAAATCAGAATTCAAGGTCACTGTTCAGTCAACACGGTTATACTAGTTTTTCAGTTGTCTTTCCACAAGCAGTCATTGAATAGTAACCTGAAATGATTTGCTCAATTTTGCATCCTTTAGGTTCATTTAGTCATTACTATAGTTGTCCTAATTCAAAGTTTGGTCTCCATTTGGTATGTCTGGCATAACATCGAGATTTAACTTCACTATAGGGACATCATCATCCACTCCCTTCGGTCCTCTTGTTGGGAGTAAAAGACCTAAGACATCAGCTTCTACACCAAATGTCACTGTCATGAATACCATACCATAGTCAATGGCCATACCTAGTGTTCAAGTCACTAGTACTATACCACGGATTACACAAACATGAGGTATTCCCTCATTCCAATATGGCAATCAGAATCCATTCTTCCAGACTGGGAACCAGAATCCATTCACTCAGATTCTGAATCAGAATTCCTTTGCCTAGACTAGCAACCATAATCCATTTACACAGATTCTGAATCAGAATCCTCTCTCCCAGATTGGTAGTCAGAATTCGTTCACACAAATCCCGAGTCAAAACCATTTTATGCAGATTCCGACCCATAACACGTTTACCAACATTTCAAATCCAAACCCACCTCAAATACCAATCTTCAATCAAAACCCATCACGAGACTTTGGATTTCAGAATACATACACAGATCCGCATAATCCACCTAGCACATCCTTGACCCAAGTTGACGTCTTACAAACACAAATGCATGCACTACAAACACAAATGGATAACATGTCGGTGTCAACTAAGAAATCCTTTTCAAAAAAGGACATATGTCCATTTCCCTTTGATAGATCATTGTATATGACCTCTTTCCCTCATGGATATGTCATACTGAATCTCCCTAAGTACAATGGCAAACGAAATCCAATACAACATATAAGGGAATTTTCTACCATATGCATAGATGTCGCCTATGACCCCACATATCTTATGAGACTATTTCCAAGAAGTCTTGTAGGAATTGCACTAGAGTGGTTTTCAGGTCTAGACTCTAGCATTAGATCTTGGGGTGAACTAGTTGAGAAATTTGTGGAGCAATTCTCCTTCAACATAGACCACAAGATAAATATAACAACCTTGTGTCACACAACATAAGACGAAGGTGAAACAACATAGACCACAAGATAAATATAACAACCTTGTGTCACACAACATAAGACGAAGGTGAAACATTTATCGCTTTCTTCCAAAGGTGGAGGACTATAGCTAGCCGATGCCCTGTCGAGATACCTGAAAAACAAAAAGTTACTATGTTCCAGGAAAACCTCCATGCAAAACTAAGGAGTAAATTAAGGGTACATTGTTGTACATCTTTTTCAGAACTAGTGGAAAAAGGGGTTATAATAGAAAATGATCTCATTGAAAAAGGAGAACTTAAGACATCAACATCCAATAGAAACCTGATCATGCAAAACACCCCCAATGATAGAAACAGATTTTGGTCTTGCAACAAAAACGCCACCAATGATGGGGTAGTTGATGCTAAGACTGTACTAGTAGGACCACTCATCACATTACAAGGACCTCACACTTCTGCCAACACACTTAATGTTGTCAATCAACCTCCTAACATGGTCCAAAATACTCAACGTCCACAACAACAAAGGAGGTTTCAAAAATGTGAGTTCACTCCCTTAGGGGAACCCATTGAGTCCATATTCAAACAACTGTTACAACATAATCTTATACAACTGCAAGAACCAAGACAATATGGTCCAGGACAATTTAAACTAGTTTGGTGGGATGCCAATGCCTTTTGTGATTATCATAGAACTAAGGGACATAACCTACAAAACTGTCGACAACTGAAGAATATCATATAGGATCTTGTCGAAAGGAGAATAATTGAAGTTGGTGGACAAAAACCAAAGTGATCAAACACTGATCATCAAGTCTTTTCTGATCCATTACATGACCATGGGAAAGGAACTATTTCCAGTTCGAGTACTAAGACCAATATGTCAGCCAACTATGCGAGTATCAAGCATGATTATAATGGTGGCAAAACCATTCATCACCTTCGCGCCACTGATGAGAATATCAATACAAATCCCAAGTGCATGGTCAATACTCGTCGTACTAAGATCACTATCCAAGGCCCTCCATCGTAGAAAACACCACAACCTTCCAAGTTAGAATATAACCTACTTGACCAGTTGGGGAAGACCCCAGCCCAAATCTCAATCTTGGAACTGTTGCGTATTTCCCCTAAGCATTGGTCTATTCTCGATAAGGCTTTATAGAACACCATGGTCCCTAATGATCTTGATGTCAATCATTTCCAGGAAATGGTGGTCTACTTGACCAATAATCACCATGCCACATTTTCTGAACAAGACTATGCAACTGAAAAGACGAACCATAACGATCCTTTACATCTAGAAGTCCTTGTTGATGACACCAAAGTTAGACGAGTTTTGGTAGACGGAGGAGCAGGGTTACATCTGTGCACTTTAAAATTGATTAAGGCATTGGGTTTCTAAGAAGCATGTGCGGACACAACTAAAAGTATTGTCATTAAAGCTTATGATGATGAGGAACGAAAATCAAAGGGGGTGGTAACACTTCCTATCAAAATTGGCCCTGTAGTAATGGAGACAAAGTTCCAGGTCTTGGATCTCACCCTTCCTTATAACCTTCTGCTAGGAAGACCATGGATTCATTCCATGAAGGCGGTCCCTTCCACGTATCATCAGTGTCTAAAATTCCCTTATAATGGCACTGAAATAACCATAGATGGTGACCCGAACCCATTCCAATATTGTACCAATCTTAGACACTTTTGAGAACAACGAAGCAATTGCTAAGTTCCTGGGATTACGAGAAGGCATACCTCATGGTGATCATAAGGATGGTTTTACCATTGAATTGGACAACAAAGCATATTTTGGGGAATCTGTTCAACCCTCCAGTCGCAAAAATGAGAAAAAGAATAAACAAGATAAAAAGGACGAGTCTCTAGGTGAAAACCGAAAGGTACCTCTAGACAATGAAAAAGTAAAAAGAAAGGACGCATCCGAAGGAAAAAACCTCTCGGAGGTGCCTAAGGATGGAGGTTTGAACATTCTCCCCATTGCACAGGAAAATTCACCCATGCTCGTTGAAGAATCAATAGAAGTCAACATAGGTACAAAAGAGAATCCTCGACTGGTTTATTTTGCAGCGTCATTGACAACAGAAGAGGAGGTAGAATTCCACAACTTCTTTGCACAGAGACAAATAAATTTTGCTTGGTCATATGCATACATGCCTGGTTTGGATCTTGAACTTATTATACATCACTTTCCCTTACAACCAGGTGCAAAACCAGTGAAACAAAAATTAAGAAAAATGCACCCACAGATTGCTTTATTAGTCAAGGAAGAACTCAAGAAACTCTTAGACGTTGGTTTCATTAGATCTATCGACTATGTAGATTGGATTTCCAATCTTGTACCAGTCACTAAACCAACTAGGGGCATCCGCATCTGCATTGATTTTAGAGATATCAATAAGGCTTGTCCTAAGGATGACTTTCCTTTACCTAACATTGACATGATAGTTGACATGACAACGGGATATGAGATGCTGTCTCTTATGGATGGCTTTTCAAGATATAATCAGATCAGAATTGCAACTAAAGACCAACCTAAGACAACTTTCACTTGTCCTTGGGGTACGTATTGTTGGAATGTTATGCCCTTTGGACTCAAAAATGCTAGAACAACTTATCAACGTGCCATGACCACTATCTTTCATGATCTAGTACACACTCTTATGGAGGATTATGTCAATGACCTTATTGTTAAATCCAAGACAAGGGAAAAACATTTACAGGTTTTAGACAAGATATTTCAAAGGCTGGAGAAGTATAAAGTGAGACTCAATCCCAAGAAGTGTGTGTTTGGAGTGAAGTCAGGAAAGCTGTTAGGCTATATCATTTCCAGACAAGGCATTGAAGTGGATCCAGCCAAGGTCAAAGAAATCATGGACATGCCTCCACCAACCAATCTCAGCCAGCTAAGGACATTACAAGGAAGACTGCAATCCATCAGAAGATTTATAGTGCAGTTAGCAGATAAGACACATCCTTTTCAACATCTACTTAAGAAAGGGGTACCATTTGCATGGACAGTTAGGTGCGGCGAGGCTTTTCAACTAATTAAAGAATATCTACTCACACCACTAGTTTTAATGCCACCTGTTGAAGGACGACCAATGATTCTTTATATTACTGCAACCCATTCATCACTCGGAGCATTGCTAGCACAAAATGATGATGAAGGTCATGAAAGGGAAATATACTATATCAGTCGGACTTTGTTAGGTTATGAGCTCAACTATGGTACCATTGAACGTGCCCGTCTTGAAGTAGTATTTGCTACCCAAAAAATGAGGTACTATATGCTAAACCATCAAACAATGCTGATTGCTAAAATAGATCCTTTGAAATATCTTCTAAGCAAGGCAACATTAACAGGGTGACTGGCCAAATGGGTTATGATACTTAGTGAGTATGATATCCAATATGTAGAAAGAAAGGCTATTAAAGGACAAGTTATTGCTGATCAGTTAGCTGACGCACCTATGCAAGCAGATCATCCATTAGTTGTAGAATTTCCTGATGAGTTTATATTTACAATGGACACAAACACAACATGAAAACTATACTTTGATGGCTCACATACAAATCATGGCTCAGGGGTTGGTATACTGTTCATCACACCATAGGGTGACTCCATCCCAAAATCATTTAGAATTTCATTCCCATGTACTAACAACACAATAGAGTATGAGGCTCTAGCGACAGGGTTATGCATGGCAGTCAAGTGGAAAATTAAGAACCTATAGGTATATGGCGATTCTCAACTAGTAATCAGATAGTAAATGATGATTATGAGACTAAGGATGAGAAGCTTGCTCCATATAAACGCATGGATGATAGCTTTAAGGAGTACTTTGACAAGGTCAAATTTCATCAAATACCTCGTCTTTTAAATAGGGCAGCAGATGCCATGGCTACAATTACATCACTTCTCGACATTCCTAACAACGTGCCTAAGTTTGAGTTCTTGGTAGAATAGCTATTGGTCCCAGCCTACGATATCCCAAATTCTGAAATGGTGTGTGACATTGTTGGTCCTGATTCCCCATGGTACAAATAAATCTATGACTACCTTCATGCTGAAATCATACCCACGGGCTTGTCAAACAACCAACATAGGACATTCCTTTGAAAGTTAGCCAAATATACCATCGTCAGAGACACCCTATATAGACACGCCTTAGATAATACCCTACTGAGATGTCTTGATTCTATGAAGCACAAGCAACCTTGTGAGGGGTGCATGAGGGTATATGTGGTTCCCATTCTAGCGGTCCTACCTTAGCCAAAAATATTATGAGACTGGGTTATTATTGGCCTACTATGGAAAAGGACTCATATGTCTTTGTAAAGAAATGTCGTCAATGCCAAGTTCATGGAGACTTGATACATGCACCAGCATAGGAGCTTCGTCCTATAACGTCACCATGGCCCTTCGCCCAATGGGGACTCGACCTCATAGGTAAGATCCACCCCACATCATCTAATGGCCATAAATTCATCATCACTACCACTGAATACTTTACGAAGTGGATTGAAGCCATTCCTAGGACATACATTACCAGCACACAGATTTCTAAGTTTATCCTGAACTATATCATCTGTCGGTATGGTGTCCCTCAGTCCATAATCATGAATAATGGCCGCCCATTTAAGAACCAAGAAGTCCGCCACCTTTGTGATGAATTTTATATTCAACATCACTTTTCCACTCCATACTACCCACAAGGTAATGGCCAAGCAGAGGCATCTAACAAAACCATCATTAGAATCCTCAAGAAGACTGTCAATGATGCTGGCCGTGACTGGCATTTACAGCTTAATCCTGCCTTATGGGCTTATCGCACAAGTATCCGTACTCCCACTGGTGCCACTCCCTATTCACTAGTATTTGGTTCTAAAGCTATTCTTCCTATTGAGGTCAAGATTCCTTCCCTAAGGGTATCCTTGAAAGGCCACATTGATGATGAAGAGTACCAAGTATCGAGACTCCATGAGCTAGAATTCTTGGATGAGCGAAGACAAAAGGCGCTATACCATCTCCAAGCATATCAGAATCGCCTTTGTCATAGCTATAACATGAAGGTCTTGAATAGAAAATTTGACATTGGTGACTTGGTTTTAATGGAGAACCCAAATAATCAAGCAGAAAGAGACAAACCAGGAAAGTTTGAACCTAACTGGTTAGGACCGTATATTGTTATAGAAGCCTTTGGATTAGGAGCATACCAAATCTCTATTCCTGAAGGGGAGCCATTGTCCTCGCCAATCAATAGTCTTCATCTAAAGAAGTTCTATGCATAGCTTCTGAGAGCCTTGTCTTAATTACAAAAAATACAAAAAAAATCAGAAAATCAAAAAATCGTTACCAAGGTGAAAACCTGGAAAATAGGCGTTTTGGTAACACCAAAAAAATAATTAGATAATCCAAAAAATAGTAAAGACAAATAGTTCATCCAATAGTGAAAACCACTTCGGTGGTGCTTTGGATAGGTACCATGGTGAAAACCTGGCAAACAGGCGCCATGTGTACTTGACTCTGCTCCTTTGTCTACTATTATTCTAATCTAGCCTTCCTTGTACATACTACCTATCCCTATACATAGTCTGCTTCCGTGTACATAGTCCACTACCCTATACATAGTCCTTATCCATGTACATACTACCTTTCCTATACATATCACCTATCTTTCCCGTCCATCGCTTGTACATACCATACATAATAAGTGGTAGTCTTTCCCATAACCTAGAACGATTGACATCGAGTGCATTTCATATCTCCCATTTTACCCTATTCATAATCAATTGGTCTTATACTCGACTGGGGAAAAAAACTTGACGTGTGTCACATTGATTCTTCCATTGGCTGTGTTGAAGACGTAAAACCATAGAAAAATCCACAAACATCACAAAATGACCTGAGAAAACACAAAAACATTAGAAAACTTCAAAAACACAAAAAAAAATCAAAACATTTCAAAAATCCAAAAACAAAGTCAAATTCAGTCGCACTTGTCAGTCTTTGTCATTTGTCGAACTACGTTGCCTCTGTGACTGGATGTAGGCAAGGCCATCTGCCGATGTGCCCCCGAGACATTAGGTCAGTCCGTTTAGGTTTGTCTGTATAAAATCATGCTTCAATTCATATGTCTATATGACAAGGTCATTGGTCGTCTCGAACTACGAGGTCTCTGCATGTATAACATAGGAAAGGCCATCAATTGATGAGCCCCCAAGGCCACACTAGGTCAGTCCATTAGGGTTTGTCACATTCACTTTCACACATGTCTTCTATTTGTAGTCAGTCTTGTCAGTCAAAGTCAAGTCGAATTACGAGGTCTTTGCGTGTATAACGTAGGTAAGGCCATCAATCGATGAGCCCCCAAGGCCGCACTAGGTTAGTCCTTTAGGGTTTGTCGTCACACACAGTCAATTGTCAGCACATCATATTAAGTCACACATCAATTTGGTGAACAAGTCAGCAATGTCTCTAAGTCAAATCAAACAACTTGCCAAACGAAACAATCAAAATAGATCAACTAATATCTGCTACAGGATGTGTCCTTCCTGGAAACAAACATCATCACAACAATCAACCTGTATCTTGTTTAGGATGAGTCCTTCCTGAATACAACTATCAGCAAAACAATCTATGTCTTATACAGGATGAGTCCTTCCTGCATATCGACATTGTCAAACAATCAAACATAGCCTTACACAGGTTATCACATCAACAAAATCTAACTCAACGTCTTATACGATACATGTCTTTTTGAAACCAGGCTTTTTCATGCCTTATATAGATAGTCATAACATCAAATCCAGACCCATAGTCTTATTTGGTATGTGTATCTCCTGAAATTAGGCTTTATCAATCAATCCTTCTATCAATCAAAATGAATCAAACAAACAGATCAAGTTTTGGAAAATATTTTATTGGCTTTTTGACTTTATGGCTTATTTATCATATCATTTTATTTGACTTGATGATGGGAATTATGTTACTAGCTTTCTCAAGGATGTCTCATGAAGGATTTAGAGAAGCAACGATGTATCAAGATTTTGTTTTCTTTTATTGTTGTCTGTCCACTGTCTTTTAAATTGGATTTTTGAGTCATGTTACTAGTTTCCTCAAGGATGTCCCATGAAGGATTTAGAGGAGTGATGACGTCTCATGACCCATATTTTACTTTGTTTGTTGTCTATGGTTTTTCTTGACAGAAATACTGGGGCAACTTGTGCCCTTAGTATGAGTTAACAAAAATCCTTGTATGCGACTGTCTGTTGTTAGCAAGTGGATGACCTTGCACACCTTGATCTATCTCATATCATGGTGTTTGTCTCCATTTGTATTAGTCCTTCCCAATGATGATAAAGTGCAATACCTTTTGTGATACAACGAAACATCGAAGATTGCTAATACTAACATCTATCGCATCTCTTTCATTATTTCTCAATCTTTCTTTCCGCACTAACAGTTCTTCTTTCTTGCATTATGACGGAGTCCTGTGACACACAACAATATAAGTTATCCTGCATACACATACATGTTAGAATAATACATACATATAGGCATTTATCATATTTAGGACATCATAGCATAATAGAAATTCATCATCATACAACATTCATGTCAATACATGCATTACATTACATATGTATAACATCACATGTAGAACACATTGTACATATAACATCATATTGCATCTCATAATTATAAATTGCATACATCACATCCATTCAAATCATATAGAATCAAATAGAATCAACATCACATCATAAAGTAGCTATAATCATCCATCACATAGACATCTCATATAAACATAACATGTATACATAATAGACTGCATAAATCAATAAATAGATATGCATATCATGAGAATCACCACCAAAATCATATATATATATATATATATATATATATATATATATATATATATAGTTCAAACAGTGTCACATCACAATGTCATAATGTATCACATAAATATGGAAGCCTGCAGGCCATATAATCGTAATACAATGTCTTAGTATATGTCAAGAAATTTCCCTATCTAGAACTGCTACTGCTATCATGGCTAGAGTGTGCAGATGACTGATGCCGAGAACCCAATGACCTGTGAGCTGAGTGAGGCCTATCATATGGACCTGATCTGCGTGGCTGCTCCACACCCTCTGTGCTAACTGTCCTGGTGTGGGTCCTAGTTTGTGACCTGCTGCTATGTGCTTGCAAGAAGCTGGGAGCCCGTCTCTCTAGAGGAACCTCTGCCTCATATAAATCATGATAGTAAGTCTCTCTCCCTCTTCGGCTCTGACTAGATCTCTGGAAAACGCGGCTGCTGGCCTCGTACATAACCCTCTGAGCTCTGTGAATCTATCCTCAGTCTCTTGTCTTCGAGCTATGGCCTGCTCTCTGTCCATGATGGCTCTGTCCCTCTCCATCCATAACACATCTCTCTCAGACATCAGGACCCTCATCTACTCCTCCAAGGATGTAACCTGAGCACGCAATGTAGTTGTATCGGGATCAACTGCCCTTGTGTCATCCTGTTTGGCCCTCGGTACACCATCCTTCTCCTCATCCAACTCCTCCAAAATCCGGTCCCGAATCTCTCTCTCATGATCATCATCCTCCTCATCATCCTCCTGATAAGCACCCAACAAGCCCAGGGCATCAATCTTTGCCTCCTCTCACTCTGCCTCCCCCTCTGTGGGAACATCTAGAATGGCCTCCTCTCCGGGATTCTCCTCCTCTCTGCCAATCTCTACATGAACCTCCTCCCCACCTCGGCCAATATCCAGCATGGCCACATCCTCCTCTCCCTGTCCCTCCTCATGAATTGGTGACAATGGTGGCCCTCATCCCCTTCATCCATGTCTCCCTCTCCTACCACCTCGCCGACCACCTCCACCATCATCTCCATCATCACCTTGACCTCCTCCACCTCCTCGCTCTCTGCCTCTGCCACGCCTGCCGCGCGGTCCTGTCCCTCACTGCTCTATCGGCGCCGGTTGATCTGGATCTATCAAGGGAATCGGCTTGTGCACAACCCACCACTGATCATACTTGTTTGTGGTACCTGGATCTGCTGGACCATCTCTCCATCCCCAAGGAACTGCCTACAATGCATCAATTTCTGCCTCTGCAGTGGCCAATGGAATCTTTGGACCCCACAGGGGGATCTCTCGCGATGACCTCGCGAACTCAGCCCGTCCTCTCGACACATCTTGTACCTCCCCGAAATGTCGTAATACATGATCTGGCAAGTGATGCTCTATGATGTGGACATGTGAAACATTCTGCCCAATCAAGTACTATGTCTATCGGCAAAATGACAAGTGCTCATCCTCATCTGACCACTCTGCACATCCCAGGTATGGTCTCCATATAAACTGAACCATAGTATCTATGGCATGCCTAAAGTATCCTATATCTCCTATGTGGTGCTGAGTGTTCACCCTGACATAACAGAAGGCATCAGGAGCTCCGTGCGGTACATCTACTGTCACTGGTGGCCGAAAGATCGCAATGTGTTCCCATGCCCATACCATCAGGAGCGTGGTACCACAACTCATGGATTGAGCCTCTCGGTAGGCTATATCATGTAAGTGAAAATATAACATCCCAAGTAGACAGGGACCCCAAGCATATACCAATCATCACTCTAGCATCCATACAAGCATCTCCCCCCACCCCACGGGAAAACCATGACTTCGACGATCAAGAAGTACTATGCCACCTATCAATGTACACAATAGACAATCCAGTTTCCTATACCTCTGTGCTAATGCACACCATCTAATCTCATAGTGATCCAGCCCTAACTGCCTGACATCAACATGTGGGTAGTATCGACACATCTTGACAATACCCCTCTGGGTATCATAGCTCACCCTCGTACCTCTGATAGGTAGTCTCAAGATCCTATAGACATCCTCCAACGTAACTATAGCCTCTCCAGTAGATAGGTGAAAGGATGATGTTTCCGAGTGCCACCACGCGCATAAGGCAGTCAGTAAACCCTGGTTTGCCCGAATATGGGGCATGTTTGTAACGTGTAGAAGACCTGGGTGCCACAGGAACCGTCGCTCTGCACTCTGCAAGCTGGCTCTGAATCGAAAAGTCATCGGTCTCAACTCTCGCATATACACTATTTCTAACACAACCTGCAATGGAATTATACATGCCTCATGTCAGCATCAAACATCTGTCTTAGTGCAAAATGACTAAATTAACTACTTTTCAAATGCGTCATTGTTTTGCACATGCATTGTTATTTTACATATGCGGTGCATAAAAATAAAATGCGTCATTTAATTATACATATGTGTCACTATTTGTCAAATGCGTAACTATATAATGCATAAGCATGCATGATAACAAATGCGTCTGCGAAAATAATTATTATTTGCAACTGCGTAAGTTAAATACAAATGTGTTGAAATAAACGCGAATGCGTCGAAGCAAAATCAGATGCGTTGAACAATAAACATATGCGGCTAACTAAATTACATATGCGATGTTCTATAACACATGCGTTGAACTAAACTACAAATGCGGTGAACCGCACAAAAGTTATGCTAACCTATCTATGTAATGTTTCAAATGCATTGATCTGCATGCAAATGCGTCATTTGCGCATTCACATGCGACGTTTTACTAAAGTGATGCATACTTACAATTCAAATTAAATGCATCAAAACACGTGCAAATTAAAAATTTCAAAAGTCAAGTTTGAGGTACATACCGGGGGGTCCGCGTCAGCTAGCTGCCTGAAGGTCCGGATCCTGTATGCTCGATGGTGGGTGTTCAGAATAGGAGACATTGTCGCTATGGGTGCAGAGCAAAATCTCAATTCTCAAAGCTAGGTGACTGAAAATGACTTGGTTTTACCCCAATTTCTATTTATACCTAGGGTTTTGGTGGCATTCCTTTCTACTGGCCACGTCAGCTTCCAACTTCAATCGACCCGTATCTGTACCTAATGTTCCCAAACTCAATTCCATCAACTCCACTACATTTCTAGCTATCTAATGGACTAATCAGGACTATTTCCAAAATTTTATTGAATTTTTTGAAAATTTGTCAATTTTCCTAAGGGGGCATACCTTCACCTGTTTTACACTGGGGCATTACTGGGGCATATTTCTTATCGATTTTCTTTGACACAACGCCAAAATGACATTGTATCAAAGAGGGGAAATGTAGACATCTAAACTGTTTAAGTCACACTCTAACATTCTTCATAATCTTATTCTTCATGGTCATGATTAAATAATGTTACTCATTTAATTATCCTCAAAGTCTCATTTTCTTATTAATTAAATAATCTTAATTATTTAATTAATTCATGCTTTTATTCTATCTCCATTAATTAAATAAACGCTTTTATTTAATTATGTTACCAATTAACTTATCCTTCAATTAAATAAATTTCATTTAATTTACTTTATCATATTAAACTATAATTAAATAAATTCTTTTATTTATTTAATTATTCATTTAAACCCTTCGCCATTTCTAATTAAATAAATCTTATTTATTTAATTATCCTTCAAATATCAAATCTTCAATTAAATGAATTATTTAATTCATAAATCCTATTTTAACGCATTCCTCTATATTTAGATAATTGTGCAAATTATCTAAGTATTCACTTTTACTCGACTCAAAGATCTATTTTAAATTGTTCAGTTAACTCTGGATTTAATATCTGAGTTGCTTGCATGAGTAATCTATTTGTCATATCATTCAGTCATCCAATGCTAACTCAGTTGCGTGTACATGCAGATTAATTAAATATTCCTATTTAATTAATTAAACCTTGTGCATGCATTCGAACAAGAGTTGCTTTAATCTATCTTTATCTTTGTCATGCAAAGATAATTCTTCGGTTTTCGAATACCAAACTTGAAGATTAAATCATTTATTTAATCTTTAATTCTATTTCTAATTTATATCACCCAGTCATTACTAACTCCATTCGTGAATGCATGACTAATTAATAACTCAACTCATTCCATGATCTTCAATCCGGCCCTGTCGCTCCTAATAATCAATTTTCTATAAATTGATCTAGTCTCACTATTCCAATCTCTCAAGAAATCTCATGGATCCTTCTTGGAGTACCCCATCTTGAATTGGAGGCCTAAATTTACTATAGGCTACACTTAAATGAACTTTAAAAATATGAGGGAACATACTACAAACAACTAAATGAAGGCACTGAGATGAATCAGGAATACTGCATAAATTTGGTAAGATGTTCAAGTTTTATTTGCATGCTTGACTTTCCTTGTCTTCTTGTTGCCTAGCATTAGATTGCATTTAGATTTTACTGCATGTTTGCTTTAATCTTTCTCTTCAAGATTTTCTCTAGGATCTACACCTGCATATTTCCCTTTTCCTAATTTGTCGCAGTTTGAAAATAAATTTTGAATGTTTGTGCAAGAAAAGATTGAATGCTTCTTTTAGCTGTCTTGAAATGAAATATTTCTTGTTTGCTATTCATGAATTGGCTTAGTTAGAAAAAAATTTCCTCTTTCTGAAGATTTTCTAAGGCTTTGTCTGTAGTAAATTTGTTTAGAATGTATCTGTAACCAATCATTTCCATGCATTTGGAAGTTTCTAAAGCCTATTCTAAGCCTTGGCCATATGAGTATTAGTTGTAGGTTTTAGTGGAATTCTTTATGTTTGAAGTTTGTTTTATAAGCTTTGTAAATGACATCCGACACTTTGCATGGCGTCATTTCCAACCATGAACACTAGCTGAATTCTTTATTTTTCCTTCTTCTGTAGGCTTGTCATTTGTGCACCGCTTTAGGGCTAATGTTCTTATTTTGTGAAACCTAGGAAGTTGCGAGCACCAGTTAGGAATATGTTGATAATAAATAAGATGGCATCAATTCTTATGCTAGCAATATGTACAATATTTTGTTATTGATCTACATTCACATTGGTGTTTGTCTTGTGTCCATGTCCTTTATAATTCAAGTTATATTCAGTGTTTTTCATCACATTTCCTTGTTGTTTTATACAAATATTTTGTGATTGCTGTATTGAACGCCTTTACTCAATTGTTGCAATTTAGTTTAGTGAATATACCTTATGAGCTGGGCCTTCATTACTTTGTAATCGATGAATTCATTGCATTCACTTAATAGCATGGGAAATCGTTGTTTAACATTCGATAAATTTGGATTTGAAAAGACATTTAAATTCATATGTGTACCTTAACTTTCCTTTTGCGTACATGCGTGATGGTTGACATGTTACAACTGGTAACTAGTGTAAACTGTAGGTTATGAGATCCTTACTTGTATTACTTATGCTAAATGCTAATTAGGCACTTCCCCTGTGTATGGCGTTTATTGTATATTGTCCTTTCCCCATGTTTTGATCGTTGTTGAATGAACCAAGCTGAAATCGATGGTCTTGTATTATTATCAATTTTTTTCCATTTTGCAATGCGTGATTACTTCTTGTATTGGATGAATATAAGTATATTGGTGAACAAATATATCTGCATATATTTATTGGCTTTCCATGCTTTGTAGGGGGATACCTTGGTAATCGATATCAGCGTGTATAGTATATACCCCTTTTTGCATAACATTCAATATGTCACTTAATTCTGGTTATTGAAATATATATATATATATATATGTTGAGGAAAACGATTATAAGTAAATCGATGATAGTGAATTTTGAATGGTGTTGATATATATGTCCCTATCGCATATATATTATATGCTATGTATTTTGTTTTGTTTCATTGTTTATACTCTGAAAACTGTATTCATTAAGAATAGAAGTTGATAGTAAGCATTTTAATGTTATTCGATTATGTTGAATGTGTGTATATATATACTTCTATATGGTTGAAGTCTGCAATTCTTTATTGAAAATAGAACCTTGCTTTTAGGATATAGAAGTGTATATATATACATGTATATATATATATACTTATATATGTATGTATATATATACTTTTATATATATGTATATATATGTATACTCTTGTATATGTGATATTCGTAGGAATTTAAATGTTTATATATAGATAGGAATGTATACATTCTAAGTTCCATAAAATAATATTGATGCCTTTGTTATTAATGGAACATGTTAGACAAACATTAAAATAGAGGAAAACTTAGATAGGGTAGAATTGATGTATTTTTAATTAAAATAAATGAAGGATTAGTTTATAGTGGAATATATTATCTTTTGATTAAAATGAATAATTAATAAACTTGAAATGGTTGTATTGTAAATCCATTATGTATTCCATGATTCTATTATTGGTTCGAGTTGTTTGTATGAAGTAAATTTAGTAAGAAGTGAAAATGGGATGTTTGTGAGTTATAGTTCAATTTTTAGGTCGTTGTGTGGGTGGATATGGAAAGTCTTCTAGAGGTTAGGGGAAATTTTCTACTTGTTGGATTCTATTATCATTCTTTTGAGATGGTGGTTTATGTGCTGAATGAGTTTATGAGGGTCATTAGCCTTGCATGTTATACTCTCCATTATGATTGGGACTTGTGTGTGGGATGGTTTATGCCTCGCCTTTTTGTGTATGTTTATGGGGTTTTGTGAATTTGTGCAAATGGCTTTCCTCGGTTGGATATTTTGGGATCTTCTAGTTGTTAGTAGGGGGAGTGGCTCTCTATGGGGGTCCAACGCACAAAGTGGTGCTAGGGTAACTCATTGAGAGTTTCTTTAATTAGTGATAACCTAAAATAAATTAGGGGGTTGGGTAGTTCACATTAATCAAGATAACACCTCACTCATGGCTCAAGTGCTTGTTTAGGATTGAGATGATTGGGAAGGATTGGAATGGAAAGATCAACTACCTTGTCCTCTTGGAAGGTATGTTGATCCCGCATGAGTTTGTATGGGGTCTGGCGGCCGATAAAGGTGGCCAGGGTAACCTAGAGTGGGGGTCTGGTAGCCTAGGAAGGTTACGCCAGGGTAACCCATAGAAAGCTATGTGATGAAACTCCTCCCTATAACAACCTAGCATTCCCTTTTCTTGTGTTCACTTGTTGTTGTGTACCTCTAGAAGTGGTGTCATTGTTGTGAGTTGTTTGTGGTATTTCTATGTTGGAGTTATGTTAGCCCTTTTGTGTTGTGCTATTGTCTTCTCATTTGCTTTGGTGGTGGGACCTTATCGTTATCTCCTAGCATGGGGGATGGAAATTAGGGTTTGACATGGTTGGGTGGAACGTGCCATGCACTCCCTTAGGTTCCCAGTTGATGTTCAGAGCATGGATGTGGTACCTGATGCGAAGATTCCGGATCTTGTACCAAACTTGAGTTAGTGTTGATGTTATGTAATGTAATCATTTCAGTTGTATCTTATCATGTGTTTGGTGTATCCTTCCTGTTGTTATAAGGGAAGCTTTGATGTAAACTTGTAAATAGTGTAATGATCTACCCATGTATGGGAAGTAGTATATGTATTCATTGGTTCGTATTCTATGCTCTTGATTGGTGTTGTATCTGTGGAAATATGTATATCTAATTCTTTTAATGCAAAAGATGTAAATGAACTATTGTTATTAGTTATTTTTACGATGTATGTTTAGGTTGATTAATTGTTATGTTCATAATGCAGTCATAATAGCCTTAAGGACATAGTCAGTACAAATGTACATGTAGATTACATTCTATGTTATTGTTAATATGATCTATATGTTGATTCACTTTTTTTTTAAAAAACTGTCATAATTGTTAGTTGTTGTGTTGTCCTTTGGGGTTTTGTGGTGAGGTGTTAAATGGGGGGTTCAAACAAACTTAGGGTCCACATGAACACAAATGGGGTTCGCTCAAACCCCCCTTCAAGTGAACCCTCTTAATTGATGGGTCCCACATTTTGCATGTTGCCCAAATTAAAAACAAAAGAAATTTTTTAAAAAAAGGGGGGTTGTCGAGGCTCACTGAGTGGGCACCTTTGTTACGAAAAGGTCAAGGGGTGGCATGCCTACCCCCTTCTCTCCCCTCTCTAGGCGCAAATTTCTGCCGTTTTCCCTTGAGAAGCTTGAGTTGAGGATGAAAATGGAGGATAATTCATGAGCTCAAGCCCCGGATGATAGTAGTCTAAAATGATCCCATGCATCAGAATATAAGTTTAATATATTTTTGGACTTTATTATTATTGTTTAACATTTTTTGATTAAACATGGTTTTCACCAAAAATCAAGCTCTTTGTTTTATGTGGAAAAATAAAGTAAATTATCAAAATAAAAATTTGAAAAATATATATTCGGACTAAGGTATTATATGCAGATCGAGTAAAAGGAATGCTTTAAAGTTATGTTGTGCTCTGATCCACCTATAATACACGAATTGTAGTGGTTTGACTTTAAAAAACTTGATTAAAAAAAAAAATTCAATAAAACACTATGAAACCAAATGAACTTGTTAGATATCTTAGTTACAAATCTAAATTTGAAAAAAATAGAATTTTATCCTTCATAGAAAAAAATTTATGTTGTATACAGTGAGCATCACTCCTTAAAAATGGTGTTTACTAATAAAAACTAGTTTTCAAAGGAGATGAAAAAAGAAATGCAATCTTATTAAATTTTTTTTTTAAAGAAATATGTTTAGAATCTACAGAAAAAATGTCACAAATCACTACTTTGCATCATCTTCAAATTCTTCACAATTTAGTCGCTGTAGGTGCTCGAAAGTGAAGATTTAGTTAAAAAAAATCAGTTCAATGTCCAGTTTGGCCAAACATTATAAACCAGTATTGTGGGATCACCCTAGATTAGAATGAATGTGATAACTTGCTTATATAGACATTCATATCTGATCAATAGTGTAGATTAAGAGGTGTGATGATTATTATCAATGGTGAAGATTTATTGATATAATTAGATCAATTAGTTAACTCCATGCATGATAAGGCAAGTGAACTAAATTTAGAGTTAATTGATTGAATGAAAGAAAGAGTGAAAGAAAGTGTGAGCGAAAGATTAATTTAGATATACATGAAAGGATCAATAATTAATTATTATTGATCATGCAAAGTGGCTAAAAAAATAAAAATAAAAATTTCATTTATTTAGAGTAGAGATAAAATTAGATAAAATAAATAATTGAAATAATTACTTTTAGAGGGTGGTGTATGAATAATTAAATAACTAGCACTTGCACCCGAGGGAGGTGCAAGGAATACGCCGATAGTATTATATGGTTATCTGGAATTTATGGCCTGATTCTCCCATTAATATTCATATATGTTTGAAGGAATTATTGAGCCTTTCTGTGCAAATTTTTTTCATGGAATTTATGTTATTATATGTAAGTTACTATGAATCACCAATTAATTTATTTCTACATGCATATTTTCTACAGAATGAGATCCAAAATTATACTGAATCATTTTCTCTTTCACACATTCAATAGAAACAAAAAATAGAAAATTGCAAAAAACTTCTCAAGTCAAAAGGCCCTAATGTATTGATTTAGGAAACAAATTACAAAAATAAAATTGAATATGGGTTTCTAGCAAGGTCACAAAAAACCACAACTATAGAATAGGATATTGTCTACTCCGAAGTAGGGCATTATTATAGGAAACAAAAGGTTTGAATTCATAGCCTTCGTAGCCAGTCAATTGAGGGAAAATTTAGTTTGAATGTTTTCCCTCTTCATAAAATAATGCACTAGACAATTTCCTTGCCATCTAATCGATAACAATCTGATGCATTGACTACGCATACATAGGACAACTACCTGAAATCAGAAACCATCTCCAGATTAGAGCATCAATACATGTTCATAAATGTGAGAGACTTGAGCTGACCGAATGCATCAAGAAGTCTTGAGATTCTTAAGCAAAATGATATATCCAACATCTTTAGATGACTCAACTAACTAAATGACTATGGAACACTTTCTAAACATTCATATATACTTATATCTAGCTCTTCCAAATGACTAAACAAGCTGAAGCTATTTGGAAGGCATTCTAATCCACTTCCCCTTAAATTCACCATTTTCAATGCAGAGAGATTGTCAAAGCTTTCTGGCAACACAAAACCTAGAGATTGACTAACATCAACAAAAAATGAAGAATTTGTAATAGCAGAAGCTTGTTGTAGAGGAGGTTGCTTCAAATCTCCATCACCTACACTTGTTATATCATGAATGTTGGACCTTTTCTTCTCCTTGTTCCCTGATGTAAGCCTCAAAAAATACTTTTTGGCATGGCTTGCTACTTGAGTTGGTGTCCTTAAGATTACAAAGTTTCTTGAAATACTTCTCCAATCACCTCTTCCATACTTATCGAGACCCATCAAAAACACCCTGCATCACAGACACAAACAAGCAAATTAAATTTGGTCTGTTACCCCAACATACATCTATTTATCTAATGAAGTGTGCCTCAGTTTTGAGTAAATGTAAATTAGAAATGCCTTTATTTTTCAAACACAAATCATTCATTTAATAGATAAAAATGATATTGTTTAAAAATGAAATAAAACACAACATAAAATGATCTGCCACATGCAAATTCTGAAATAAAACACTCACTAGAACCATCGTAAAATATTACACAACTGTATCAAAGCGTGAATTTGTTTGATGCTTCTTGGTGAGGAGGTTAAAAATATTGTATTATACAATTATTTTGTGCTTGTACATTGAAAAACATAAGTAAATGCATTGTAGTATGAAATGTATGATTAGTGTTACAAA
>VDFB02192980.1:0-32266 GCA_007258455.2 Sequoia sempervirens
CCCCATCTTCCTCTCTCCCCCCTCTCTTCCCCCAATCATACCTCTCCCCTCCCAACTTTCCCTTTCCCTCTCTTCCTCTCCCCAATTCCCCTCTCTCCCTCTCCCTCCTTCCATCCCACCCCTCCCCTCTAACTCTCCCTCTCCCTGTCCCCCTCCTCTCTCTCACCCCCTCTCTCCTCTCCCTCCTTCCCCTCTCCTTCCCTCCCTTCCCCTTCCCCCTCTCTCTCTCTCTCTCTCTCTCTCTCTCCTCTCTCTCTCTCTCTCTCTCTCTCTCTCTCTCTCTCTCTCTCTCTCTCTCTCCCCCATTCTCTCCTCCATCTCCCCCTCCTCCCCCCTCACCCTCTCCTCTCTCTCCCTACCCAGCCTCTATAACACCCCCTCTCTCCCCTTCCCATTCCAACCCTCCTCCTTCCCTATGTGTCTCCTTCCCCTTTCTCCCCTCTCCTATCCCTCCTCCTCTCCCCCTCTCTCCCCATACCCCCTCTCCTCCTCTCGCGCCCCATCGGCTCAACCCTCAGCCCTTGTCCTCTCTCTTTCTCCACCCCTCTTCCCCCCCTCTATCTCTATCTCCCATCTCTCCCTCCTCCCTCCCTTCCCCTCTCTCTCTCTTCCATCCCGCTCTCCCCCTCTCACTTGATGGCACTTGTTTACCTCAAAAGAGAAAAACACGCCTACAAAAACCTAAAAGATTTTCTGACAGTAATTTTATCTCGTCTGATGAAATAGATAATTTTTGCTCACAAAAACCACGAAAACTTTCTGACACCTGCATAAATCCAAGGATTTCAGGTGCTGCAAAAGAATCTGGAGCGGCAGCACATCCAGGATTTGTTGATGATGGCAATAAACATTGTAAAATATGTAATTATGCGGTAGATAGAAAAACACTGATATGTGATTTGTGTGAAGTCATTTCATATCACATGTTTGGAACAAAATGTGAAACCAAAGGACATTGACGATTGGTATTGTCCAACATGTGAGAATGAGCCGGAAAAATGTGAAAGAAAAAAATATGAGTATTTTTTTTCTACTGAGAAAATATTGAAAAAGTCTATAGGACCTCACATTGGTAGTAACTACCAAGCAGACATACCCATATATATGGGTCAGCTATCAGAGTAAGTTGCAGTGTGATATTATAGTTGATTTGCTAACATGACCATGAAATAATTATTTGTTTTTGTGTTTTTAAAATAATATTTTGTTTGATCTCAGGTTTGCAGAAACGCCATTGGATGGTGTTGTGCTACCAATAGAAGAAATTGAAGAAGAAATCTGGAAATCAAACATAAATAATGTATACACTTCATTCCATAATGCCCCTTGTTTTATGATCTAATGTTACATTTTTTATATTTTAGTGCTTACTAATTTCAAACCACTTCAAAAATTTGCATGTTTTATGTTTTTTTTTATAATTTTTTTTTTATAATGGGTATTTCAGCATACATGGGAGAAATACTGGCAACCTGCAATTTCTCTCCCAGAAAATTTTGAAGAAAATTGGCTTCAATGTAAAGAAGTAACATACATGAAAGGGGATATATGTCTAGATGGAAAAAAAGGCAAGAAAAAACATTCGTTGTGGAAAATGGCCGAGGTATTTCCTTTTGACTTTCTAATATTTACATTCTTTTGAACACAATCTAGAATTTTTTTCCTAAGTATTTCTTAATTACAATTGATTATACTTTTTGACTCCCATCAATAGTTTTTAATCCCCTATAAACATTAATAAAAAATTTTATTTGAAAAAATATTTTACTCAATTTTAGTGTTATAGAGCTTTATGCTGTTTTATCTTATATATTGTTGCTATACAGAACACCTTTATCTGAAGTTCAGACGAATGAATGGGATTGTTCATGTGCTGTACAATGGGATCCACATCATGCAGATTGTGCTGTACCCCAAGTAAGATACATATAAATGACTTCTGAATAAAATATTAAATTCTAACTTTTAAAAGTATAATGCAGCCTTATGAAAGACTTTAGAGTTGCTTTAATGCAATATATTCCCATTTATATGTTGATCTAATTCATTAATTCAAAAGAAATAATTTATTTTTTTTCTATTGTTTCATAAGTTCAAAACATTGTAGCCCTTCTTATAGTTTTTGAGATAAACTATTCATATTAAATTGTGAATTAAATAAATTTAAAATATATTTTTGCAACCTTTTTCTAACAAGATTGGAAAAATGTTTGTGTTTTTGAAGCAATTAAAATCTTGAATTGATTATATTCATTTGAAAACCAAGTAAATATGGCAGTCATTGAATTTTTATATTTTTGAATTTTTAAATTGTTGCTTCTAATGTAAGTTTGTATAAACTTATATTGCCATTCATTTAGATATGCTGAAATATAATTTTCAGTTAATAGATTTGTGTTTGAGCCCTGTGTATAACCATATGATATAGAAACAAATTAGCTGGCATTCATGTTATCAGCCAGACTTATGTTGGGTGAGAATAAAACTAATATATCTTACCTTTCCTCTCTACCTCTAACCTACCCGTGTGCTATGTTGAATAATCAAAATTTGGAGGATGCGAATTGGCAGCTAGCTGTGGTTGTGAAACAGATTATTTCTCTATGCTCTACCTTGGAGTCCATTGTTTTCGGTCATATTCCACGGGAGTGGAATAGGGTGGCTGATGGGCTGGCTAGATGGGCGTTGAAAAAGACTGATTCTTGGTCTGTGGATGATTGGAGCAATCTCCCTGTTGATATGGACCTTGTTCTTGAGGAGTGGGTTGCTAGGATATGAGGTGCTTCTTGGGTGTGAATTAATTCTTGTTGCTTTTAGCCCCTTGTGGCTTCTTTCTTTGGACTTTGTATTGCTGTTATGATTCAATAAAGTTTTTACCCTCCTTTTATTAAAAAAAAAAAAAAACCTACCCGTGTGCCACATAAAACTCTATGTTGCTATCTTGCAAGTGCTTTCGGAAAATCAAGATTTCCATTGTCGGTTTCCATTTTCTCTTATTTGAATGTAATTATACTCAATTACAGTATTTTGTTGATGTGTCCATTGATCAAGAAGGTTTTTTTATTTTCTTAGGAAAACAGGAAACCTTGTATATTAGAGGCACCATAGTGCACCATCAAACATAGGAAACCTTTTGATATAAAGACACATCCTGATCTTGTTGAAAATCTACTCAAAATTTTCATGTGGATGATCTACCTTACAAGTTAATCACAGCTATAAGGTTTGTTGCCCACATATTATATTTTTTTGGGCCACAATACTTTTTTTCCAACTGGCGTAGACATAGTTATACCTCTTCCTTTATTGCCATTTTAACTTTTTTCTCATTCATTGTACTTTATTCAATGCCCACTTTAAATTCTTCCTAATGATGATACATTGTGTGATCCCATATTCCATATTAACTTGTTTCTCATTCATTATGCTTTATTTGATGTCTATTTTAAATTCTTCTTAATGATGATACATTATGTGATCCCACATTCCATATGCCCACTGCTATCTTGATATCTTCTCTATCATAGGGGTCAGACAGGTTTTGTTAACTTCAGAAGTTGAGTCAAATATTCTCCCTATTATAAGTTTTAAATCATCCTCTGAAATGAAAGCAAGACATTTTCTATCTCATAACCAGCTTAGATGGAAAAAGGGATCTTAACTAAGAATTGTTTTTCAATGTGGTATCTATTTGCTTATCTACATTTGCTTTATCTTCTTTTTTAAACCACTTTGAAGTTTTTTTTTCATCACCTTTCTCATTTCTTATTCTATCAGCACCATTTAGAGAAGAGAAATTATAATCTTGGTTCTTCCTACAGAACAAACATTCATAATTTTTTCCCTATTTGTCACATTCCTTGGTATTTTATACAATTAGTAGGTGTAATATTGGATGCCACCACCTTAGCCAACTTCCTCTCTATTTCTAGTGAAATAAGAGCCTTCAAACATGCTATGGACATCCTTCACAGCATGGGAAGAGTTTTATCAGACATTTTCAAATCATTTTCATGTCTAAACAGGGATTCAATTCCCCCCTTTGAAGCACATTCAACTTGCACGTCAGATCGTATTATACTTTTCTTTTAATTGCAACAATGGGTGAACCAATGTTTCTTTTATAAATCATTCTAAGAGTGATCCTTGCCTTTTTGAATCCATGAGGGAATTCCTTCAGTGAGCAGTGGGAAAGAAATAATTCAATGGCTTTAACAGTTGGAAATATAGAAATATAGTGCATTTCTCTGAATTGTGAGTAGAGCAATGCAACAAAATCAATAGTTGCAGAGGCACCAGTTTTACCCAGTTCTTTCTATGATATTTGAGAATGAGAAATACGATGGAAGTAGGGCTCTGTGGTACACCCTCATTGAAGCTCATTGTTTGGATGGAGGCACCATTGCCTCTAAATATAACGTTAAACTTTATTTAGGTTAGATATTGTACAAGTAATATTGGGTTACACCTTAAGGTGAACAAAATAAAAAGATTAAGAATGCTATTAGTGTTAGAAAGTGTGCATATTCAATATAGTATTTTATTTCTTTTTGGTATGATTCAAGAATTGTTCATATTGAAAGCGAGTCTATAATTATTGTTGCAAGTTTTTCAAAGTATTAGATAATCTTTGTGTGATCTTGATAATGTGGGTTGCATTCCAACTTTGGAAGAATGTTATAACATAATATGACTATGATATTGATATCATTGAATTATATTATAGTAGGACATTTCACACAGACATAACAAATTAGATAAGATGTTTCTATGTTGCATGTTTGGGTTAAGGGTGTTCCTTTTGTTAGACATAATTTGACAGTTTTGTTGCAGCTATGTTGTTTAATTGATTTCTATTTGCTGGCATTTTAAAAAAAATAGGCCTTTTCAAAAACCCTTACCATTAATAAAAACATATTTGTAATTTTATTTTATTTATGCAGGAATTAGAAACAACAGAGATACAAAAATGCTTGAAAAAAAGCAGGCACGCACGTTCCATGTTTTAATCTACAACCAATTCTTTTGAGACCTATTTAATGGAAGATATTTGTATATCGTACATTTGAAATGTTTGACAAGAAATAAAGAGCTATGTTGAAATTATTTTACTGTCTAATCTCACACAGATACATGTACTATTGTGTTTCTGTAACTATGAAAAATAATTTGATATTTTATAAATAAATTTGTGATATGATGATATACATAATTTGTAAATATGTCTTCACTTTTCTTCAGAGTCACTGTGCAGTATATCATTGAAGTTTTTTTCTCGTTTTCATTGTTATCTTCCATGACTTATATCTCTTCACTAGTTACCTATTATGGAGTGTCATGCTTAAATTGTCATCAATGTATAGATGCACACTTTTCTAAGTACATTTGTTAGAATGTCTTTGTAAAATATTTTTTGGTCAGTCTTTTGACTTTTCATGTTATTTGTTCTCTCTTTTTAATTGTGTCTCTTTGTTTCATACAGTTGTAGAGAAAAAGAAGTCCGATAAATCTGCACAGTAGTTTTTTCTGAGAAAACTTTTTCAAGAAAAAACTCAAACATAGTAAAATTCTTCCCTGTTGCATATAGCTCAACTGTTTTCCAATATAATAATGAATCTCTGATTTCACCCTCAAATATGTGCAGATATTAATAAGCACACTGAAAACAGTTTTAAAAATTTACATGAAGCATTCAAAAGATAAACATGAATACTTTAAAATATAGACAAAAATAGAAGAAAACCCAAAATAACATCAAATTATTTTTCTGAAAAATACATTTACTTCACAATTTTCCATTCGCTAGTGGTTAACTCTGTCACAATTAAAACTGAACAAAACCTTCTCAAAACAAATCAGTAAAGAGTTGAAAAAACTCTGATTCAATTCTTCGGAACACAAATATTTATAATATTTAATAATAATTTTATTTCAATTACTTAATTGATCTGAAATTCAGAAATAACTGGTAAAAATGCTAAGGCTGCTTGTTTCCCCAGAGAGCAGTGTGAAACTTGGGGGTACTGGGCTACTCTGGGTGCATATTGTAATTATTGCAGCTAAAAATGTTTTGGATAATAAAGTTACTGACTTATTTATCTTTGTAAGCCATCACTTCTAATCTTTTTTATTTTTCTCATAGAATTCCATATTAATCTAAGCTTTGTTCAGAATCTAGTTTGAATACCTTCTATTGAGGTATCTCAGTAATCAGCATATGACTCGTGTAGGTATGCACTACAAGGATTGCAAAAAATCCATAACTGATGAAAAAAGCTAGTTTCTTAAAAAAGAATTTTTTACTTTTGTCATACGAGTCCATGACAGTATTATTCTTTGCTTTGAAATCGTAAGTGAAAGGATTCTATTATCTGTGTTAAATTCGTATCACACAAAGATCAGCAGTTTGTGGCTGGTTGCTTATTAGTTTGGCATGCATTTGGGCTTATTAGTAAAGAATGATAGGTGTAATAGCAAGTTCTACTGATATAGGCATATATGTATAGCCCAAGTATGAGCACCCAAATGATGAGTATATTTCCCAAAATGTTATGGTTTTAAGCTTTATCCAGTTATGACACATCTTGAACTGGAAAAAGCTGTTGTCCGATTTATTTAGGTGTTCCTAGAGAAGCCGCTCAGGCCATTTCATCTATGGCTCTGGTGGTCTTTACACAGGTCGACATATTTCAGAGGCACTGCATGAGGATAATGAGTTGCACTTGGGGAACTCTATTTTCTTCTTCCCAACAGAAAGCTAGACTCTGTGCTAACCGATTCTGATATTCATTTACAGGATGAGGGAGATAAGCCATCCTCTGTTTGTTGCTTTTCAAAACCTGTGCCAACTGTAGCAATGGGTGTCCGGAAACAGGAAAGACAATCTAAGTTGGAGACTATTTTTGAGGGTTCACAATACAAGATACATATTGTAAATTTATATTATTCATTCATCTGGGTTTATAATCTCTGTATGATATACTGTAAATTTATACTCATCCTTTCATCTGGGTTTATAATCTCTGTATGATACATTATAAAGTTACACTCATTCATTCTTCTGGGTTTTCTTATCCATGCATTTTTCCAATGTAAATATAAGTGGAAAGCTGCTATTATTTACATCCTGCGTTTTTTTATAAATTCTGAGAGCAAATACATTTGCATCAGTCAATAACTCCACATCTCCATGGTTCCAAAAATACTTGATTCCGGGAAAGGAGTGTTCTTAAAGATTCGTCTCATGCATGTGAGACACAACTTGAGGGATGCCTGTGGACCGTGGCCCACTAGTAAACTTCCTTGGGAGATAACCTACATGGCATAGGTTCAATTCACGGCATGGATATCTAAAAATGCGCCCCCAACTCCCTCAACTCCCAAATTGATAGTTTTACCCGACAAAGAAAACTAGTATAAACTCTACCCTACCCTTATCCTAGGAGCTCTACTATTAGTAGCAGAACCACCCTGTGCAATGGTTGCTATACTTGAATGTCTGTCTTCATATCTTCACAACTCTTCTTACAGTGTCTATTGAAAATCTTCCAATTCAGGTGCACAATGAATCGCTGTACTAAACCCTTATGGGACTTCATCCTCATGAGCCACTTTAAAATGACACAATGAGGCCTTCTTCATTACTTTCTAGGTCTCTGGGTTTGGTAAATGGAAGATGGAAACCTAATCTCAAAGTCCACAAGTATTTACCCATACCTTTTTAGTCTGGACTGAAGTGAGACACCAACTGCTACCATATGTAAGCGAATAGGGATTAGTCTTAGTTGACCAGACATTGGCTTCTTGTAATTGGGCTCTTGGTTCATGTATAAGAGATTTGTAATATTGGTCAATTAATATTTATTGATTTATCTTATGGCAATCACACAGCAAAAACTTCTTGGTTGAAGTAGAAGCAAATGTTTCACCTGATCATATGCTTCCCTTAAAAACTCTTTGGTTAAAGTAGAAACAAAATGACTAAAAGAGATATAGTCTAGTGGGAAAGCATTTGAAAACTTTTAAGTAAATACAATTGGTAGCTTAAAGCATCTTTTAAGTCTTCTGCAAAAATTGAGCCTTGAAACAGGGCATGGGCATCCATCTGAGCATAATAGATCAAAAAGTTGCACTTCCATGAAATGTAATGATTACTAGACATAAATAAACTAGGCTTGTTGACAACACCTTAGAAATGCCTTAAAAGGCATGCTGCCATGAAATGCAATGATTGTTGGACATGCGTAAAATGGATTTGTTGACAACACCTTTGAAACTTTAAGCTGTGCATCTCATGCAATTGGCAAGTGTAAATCCAATTTCAGCAACATTCGTCACCATCCTTTCTACAATGGGACATATTGGCAAGTGTAAACCCAAATCTAGCCAACTTTTATCATTTGAGAAAAGCAAGATCTTATTACTGACATATTGGGACATTCAAAATGCAAAAGGTAACAATATATTTTGTATGTTGGAGTGATTATTTAATTGATGAGAATTAAAATAAAATTATTTGAGTTCACTTTTTAAATTGAATTTTGTTCTAATTTTGTTCAAGGTCAAAGAGAAAAAAATTTGCATTGATCAACAAAAGCCAATTTCTATTGCAATTGCACAAATCCCTACCAAATTTCTATCAACTTGTGGCTGCAAGCTACTAACAAGATTTAACGTTAGAAAATTTGTCTATTAATTATAGGTGGTCTAAAACCATAAAATAAAATTCATAAAAATCCATAAGTAACATGAACAAACAAGGGAATCCTTAAGTACACAATACTAAATTAGAGGAGACTCATAGTTAAATAAGCAAGAAAATTGAGCCCGCTATTTAAAAAATAGCACAAGGCATATTTGAATTACCTTTGGCCTAGAGTTGGTCCTTTTATATTCTCTTCTTATGGTTTCATTGTCAAAAACTTTCCAAGGGTAATGATAAAAAATTCAAAATCAAGCAATAAAGAAAGACTACACCCATTAAAAATAAAAATGTTTAGCAATTTTTTTCTTGACCATTTGAAAAACCTATCCAATGTAATAGTACAAAGATCATGTCAATTATTTAGACAATTATGACAAACCACTGACCCTACCAATAAAGGTGAATAAAACCATCTGTTACTTGATAGTCTACTTTCCAAATGACAAACATGCTTGATGCTACAAAAATAAATGAATGTAGTAAAATAGTAGAAAAAGGTCCAAAGAAAAACTATAGAACAATAATTGTTCAAATGAATCTAGTTATTGTTGTACCGAGCCTCTTAATGATTTAAAATGTGCTCATGAAAGTCAAGAAATAAATATTGAAAACCTAAAAGGAAAATCAAATTCTCTATTCCAAGCATAATGTTTATGTATATTTTTCTTTTAAAAACCTCTTTCTATATTGCCCATGAATTACGCTCTCGACTATCTCACATGTCATGATATTTGTCGGCACATAACCTATCTATATATCCTTTGCATATAAGGATGGTTGTATATAAATCCCCCACCCTTGTTTAGTCATAAATATTTTTTCAAGATTGCAAGCATAGCTATGTGTTTGTGCTTTTATTCTCTGTAGTCTTATTGTGGCCAGTAAATATGATGAAACAATAAAAGCCCTAATTTTTTTAGCCTTCTAGACTATAGTTGTTATTCGTGTCTACCTTTTTCTACCAATTTGAAGCTAACAAAACTAAATGCATATGTTAAAAAATTAATAAATTAGCAATATGTATGAACTAAACATTGTAAACTAAATTGAAGCAAGAATATCCCAAATTTTGATTGGTTGGAACATAGTGCAAATCAAATTTCACGAGTCTTATCAAAACGATGAAGTTTGCAGTCAATACACATTTAATTACACATTCTCATTCAACCATTTGAATTTAGACAACAAAATTTAGTTGCAATTTTAATTTTATTATTGTGTTCAAACCAAGTTTCACAGGCATACAATTACTCTGCAATCAAAATAATCTTGTTTGGTTTCCAAGATTGTTGTTTTCTCTTCTTATGCACACCAAATTTGCACTTAGATCACTATCAAATTGTGCTATTCTATTATTTTTCTTCTTTCCCCTACACCTATATCTCCTTTGTATATTAATTCCTTATTTCTCCAAGAAAATTCTACTTCTTCTTGCACACCCCCTTCTCACTTCTATAGTTGTGTGGCATTTTCTTTCGTTACATGTACTCTATAATATGAGTGACCCCTTTACTCTTCCATGCTAACATCCTCACCATCCCACACAACTTGGTCTATCTCTATCTTGTTGCATAACTTTCATTTTTTAATTCTTATCCTTGTTGCAAGACCTTTACCTAGCGACCCTTCTCATTCTCCTTGAATGTGTTGACCTTCCCTCATTCAGCTATCCTCATTTTCTTCTTTTTACCACACCTCTCATCTTCCAAACACCTCTCCTTCTACATGGCCTCTCCCTCTTTTTTTTATGCTGAAAAATGAATAATTTTGTCTTGGCTGACATGATCAACCACTATATGACCTATGGAATTTAATTTGACACTTAAACTCATGGAGAGATTATCTGGTAAACTAAATAGACAAAGGCCTTATCCCATGATCATAATCAGTCTTCAAATAAATCAAATGAGATTAAATTAGGTACCATGATAAATAAATTGCATAACTTAGAATTAAAATTGATACACAATATTTTGTCAATTGATGACAACAATGTCGTTTAGCCTCCTCCAAAATTGATTTCAAAATTAAACTGCAACTCCAAATAAACAAAATATCAAAACTAAAATGAACAAAATAAAAATGATTTTTTTTTGGATGATGTGGATTGACCATTTGCCTAAATGCTCTTCCATCAAACACACAGAGTAAGAAAAATATTTCATGAGTGTTTTGCTCATGAACATTTTGGCAATGTTAGAATTGTAATTCCATACTTTGACAAATTTGAAGCACTCTCGACCCATGAAGCTTCAGTAGCTACACTATTCTTCCAACAGACCAAATATGACCAAATATTCCCAATACTCCTAAACCTTCTTATTCTTTTTCTATACGAGAATCAATTACTTTTTTCAACGTCTTCAAACTTCAAGTCTCCAACAATTTATGTAAACATTCATGTGCATCCAACAAATCTGATTGCATGCATTGCTATCCACTTATTTCTCCTTCATAATACTTATACAAATAAACAACATTAAATATTGGGGAAATATCTATACCAATTGGAAGATCAATTTTTATATGCATTTGATGAAAACATTCACAAAATCCTACACAAGGGCTTATTTTCTTCCACTCCAACTTGTTATATGTTCCATGTGGGAATATCTTCTTTGCAAATGTGTCATCACCAACTCGCCAATCTAAAATTCCTACACTTTTATGCATATTAGCATACTCCTTAAATATTTATTGGCACTTTTTTCCAAATTCTCCTTCATTTCCTTGTGAAAATCATGAATATATTCATAAAATTCATCCACTACAACACTTTTTCTACCCAAATCTATACTATCCCTTAACTCATCAACACCCCTGGGGATATACCCTACATAATTTGAAATGGACTCTTTCCCACACTTTGATTGACCAAATTATTGTATGCAAACTCTACTTGTGCCAATGCCAAATCCCATTAATTTCCTTTGTTGCCAACCAAACACCTGAACAAATTACTCAAACTCCAATTCACAACTTCGGTTTGACGATTGGTTTGAGGATCGTAGACTAAGCTAAATGCCAATTGTGTTCCCATCTTATTTTGCAAAGTGTACCAAAAACAGCTAACAAATTTGGTTTCCTGCTTTGAAACAATACTTTTTAGAAAGCCATGCAATCAAACTACTTATTTGAAAAATAGAGTAGTTATATGGGAAGCATCACTACACTTTTGACATGGTATAAGATGAGTCATCTTTGAAAATCTATCCACCACAATAAAAATTGAATCATTACATCTTTTTGTTTGTGCTAATCCTAAAACAAATTCCATACTAATGTGTTCCCACAGTCTCTCCAGTATTGGAATTGGTTGATATAAACTTCATGTTTTTACTCACTCCCTTGGCATACTGCCAAACTCTACATCCTTGCACCAAATTCTTTATATATGCACTCATCTCTAACCAATAATAACTCTCATTCAGTTGTGCCAAATTTTTTCAACTCCAAAATGACATCTCAAACCTACAATATGTTTTCCCCTTATCAAATTCTCCCTCATTGAACCATAAGGTACACACAATCTATTCTCTTTGAACAAAAAACCCTCTTGAAAAAAATATTCCAACCATGAAGTTCTATCCTTTTCCATTGGATTGTTACACACTACCTATGCCTTTTTAAAATCAACATCTTCATCATACAACTGCCACATAGAGTCAAAACCAAAAACACTTACTCTCATCTCATTCAACAACAAACACCTTCAACTTAATGTGCCATCCACATGGTTAGGGGTGATCCCACAATAGTGGTTTACAATTTTTGGCCAAACTGGACACTGAAATTATTATTTTTAACTAAATCTTCACATTCAGGCACCTATAGCAGCTAAACCATGAGAAATTTGAAGATGATGCAAACTAGAGTCTCATCACATTTTTTCTGTAGATTCTAAAAATATTTTTTTCAAAATTTTTGAAATCAAATTGCACTTGTTTTTCCATCTCCCACGAAAACTAGTTTTTTTCAGAAAACAACATTTTTAAAAAGTGACGCACACCGTATAATGCATAACTTTTTTTCATGAAGGATAAAATTATAATTCTTTCAAATTTAGATTCGTAACTACGATGTCTAGTGCTTACACTTCGTTAGACAATTTTTTATTGAATATTTTTTCTTTAATCAAGTTTTGAAGTCAAACCAATTACAATTTAGACATAGCGCAACCGTATAACGCACAACTTTTTGTGTATATATCGAAATTCAATTTTATTTTTTTTGTTGGATCAAGGACTTCAATATTTGGTGTACTCATATTTTTCAAAAAAAAAATTGATAATTTGCTATTTTTCCACATGTGCAGAACAAAGGCCATCATTTTCGGTGAAAAACCTATATTTAATAAAACTAAAAAAACAAATATATAATAAAACCAAAACATATTAAAATTATATTCATTGGATAGCTTATTCTGAGGACTATCTGATTCCAGATTGGTTTCTAAAGAATCCTCCATTTTTATCCTCAACCTGAGCTCCGAAGCATAAAAAATTAGACTTTTTTTGTGTCTCGGGAGTGGGATGAGAGGCAAGGGGGGTTCGAATGAACCCCTAGGGATTCGAAAGAACCCAAAGGGGTTCGCTCGAACTAGGGTTCGGTTGAACCCTAGTTTGAGCGAACCCCTTCAAGGGGGTTTGTTTGAACCCCTTTACCATGCATTTGTTTTTTATTTTGGCAGGAAAAATTTAAAGGGGCTCGCTCAAACCCTAGTTCGAATGAACCAATAATGTGTTCGGTCGAACCAATAGGTTCGTGCGAACCCCCAAAATCATTTTTTTTACTTTGGGTTCATTTTTTGTGATTTTTCCTTCCTCACTTGAATTGTAAACCACTATTGTGGCTTCACCCTTAGAAATTCCATTTCTATTCTTCAAAATAAATGAATAACTTTGAATAATTTCAACTCACTTTACATTTTTTTGATTTAATTTACCTTGGCTATATATAAATTTCAATGCATGATGATTGGTGTAAAACATGAACTCCTTTGGTAGCAAATAGTGTCTCCACTTCTTGAGTGCTTGAAAAATTGCATAGAACTCTTGATCATATTGGTTTTCCTTCTTGAATTAGAACTCCTCCTAGATCATTTTCCCACTTGCATCACAATCAACTTGGAATAATTTTCCAAAAATAGGGAACTACTGACACGAATTACTCTGCCACTTTTTCCTTCAATATATATTAAAACTTCTTTCTATTACAATTTTCCTAACAAATTCTTTCCTATTACCCTTCATAATTTCTGTAATAAGAGCACAAATGTCACTAAAATTCTAGATGAACTTCATGTAGAAGCTCACTAATCCATGGAAACTTCTTGCTTCAAACATACTCCTTTGTGAAGGACAATCCACAATTTTTCTTACATTTTTCAAATCCATTTTTAACCCACTTCCAAAAAAGAAACCCCAAATAAATTAAATCTTATTTCATGAGGCTTCAATTTTTCAAATTCACAAACAACTTCTCCTCTTTCAACCTTTGCAAAAATGCTCTAACATGTTGCAAGTGTTATTTTGTCTTACTAAATATTAAAATATCACCCAAATACATAATAACAAACTTACCAAGATATGGCTTCAAGAATTCATTTATTAATCTCATGAAAGTGCATGGAGTATTTTTTTTTAATAAACCTAGTAGTTTTCAAACTACATCCAATTTTCTACAGGTTCTATTCTTACATCTTTTTGAAATAATATAGATAAATTATTCAAATTTTTATGTCAAGTTGCCTAACTTTGTTTTTTCTATTTTTTTTGCCACTTAAGGGTCTATTTTTTCCATGATGATCCTGCACATACCCAAAATATCACCCAAATACCTAATAACAAACTTACCAAGATATGGCTTCAAGAATTCATTTATTAATCTCATGAAAGTGCTTGGAGTATTTGTCAATCCAAATGATATCATTAACCGTTTGTACAATCCATCTTTTTTTAATGCAATTTATCATTCATCTCCCTCTCTTATTCTTATTTGATGATACCCAATCTTCAAATAAATTTTCATGAAGTACTTAGCTCCACATAAACAATCTATCATATCATCCATTCATGGTGTAAACAATGATTTTGGGTTACCCAAGGTTTCTTCTAACACTTTTAAGGTTTTTCACCTAAAAGGAGAGGAATTGGGTCCAAAATGCAGATTTCTACACTTAACATTAAATCAAATGGGATGTAATGTATCTAAATATGATGTAATAATGCAATAATCTGAAAGAAAGATGATTTATTGATGTTAAACCTAAGAAATGCAAAGTGATGGAAAACACACTGTGATATGCAAAAACACCTAAAAAATGCAAGTAAATGATGAAATAACTAAACAGAATTGGAGAGGTGCACCTATAATTTGAAATATAATGTAGAGAGGCTTTGGAATCCTATATAGTTAACAATAAATTTTTACTGAGACACTTATGCCAAGCTAGGCGACTTAGTCCAGTTTCGGAGAAAATATACCGAAACAAGAATATGTCGAATGGGGTATCAAAAAATTCAATAACCACTTTGCAGGCCTAGTAGTGGGACTAATTCACCATATATGGTGACTTAGTCCACCTGTAGATTTCTAGAATCTTAAGACAAGATTTTGTAGATTATGGTCTGCACTTGCTTTTTTGATAGGTGTCTGATCTTGATTCTGTAGAAAACATACTGAAAAAGAGTCCCCAAGACTCAACTAGGGTTATGTTTACTTTTATGGATTGTTGACCACTTTTCGACACCAAAATCTTTGATAAATATCCATACAAATTTTGCAAACACACATGCAAAGAGGGGGAAAAGGGTTAAGGGTTATAGTATAGGGGTTTGCCTTGGTCAAACCCTATGAAATGAAATGAAATAAGAAAGAGAATGATAAATAGATAACATGCAATTTCATAAACTTACCAAACCCTTGATGTAGAAATATGAAGACATGCAATGAAGTGCTCCAATGGATGACTTGATAATGCTTAAAGTGTTTGAATGCTTGAGAGATTGAATGCTTAATGAGTTATGAGATTGCAAAGGATTAGGAGATGAAAAATGAGGAGAAAAACCCTTATTTATACTTGATTTTACAATATTTCTCGAAAATAAGACATCATAGGCCGACTTCAAGGGTTAGAGAATAAAACCCCGCCAAAAGAATTGAAATAATTTGTATTTTTGTGCCAAATAGGACTAAGTTGCCCCTATTGGTGACTTAGTCCCACTTAAGCAATTTAACTGGGTGTTGAGAATTAAAGGGCATTAAATGATGTCTAACAGGAATATCCTAAAAAACACACTTAAGAATGGTCAAAAAAATGCATTAAGGGGACATTTAAATATAAGAAAGGGTTGAATTAGTGATTTAAGTCTAGAAAAGTGTGAGAGTTTGTTACAACTCTTTACAACACTTTGAAATAAGACTTGGTAAGTGATAAAAATGGGTTATTTAAGTGAATTATGATGAAAGGGTCCTAGAAAAGTGTGAAAGTGGATTACAACACTTTTACAAGATGTCCTAGAAGTCTTAATGATTCACAACAGTCCAAGACCTAATGTGAACATGTTGACCACATTACTACATTAAATCAAGGAAAAATCAAGCCAAAGTCCAAAAGAGCGACTCAAGTGAGCATAAAAATGTCAACTATACATTTTTTGGCAACACACATGACAATGAAAATATGTATTCAATAGTTATCTTATGTATGGCACTAGAATCCATTCACATCTACCATTCCCCACCCTTTTTTGGCACCAAAACTCTTGGAATAGCACGCATACTCAACTTTTCTCTAATCAACCCCTTATTAAGCAACACTTGCACTTGCCTATTTATCTCCTCATTCTCCATAGGTGTCATTATATATGGTTCCATTTTTTAGAAAATTACATCAGGAATCAAATTCATGCATTAATGACATATACTCCTCATGGGTGTCAATCTATCAAACAACTCTTTCATCAATATGTCAACATATTCTTCTAAAATTTTCTAAACTTCCATCAATATCTCTTGAATTTTCCTTGTTTTCCTGATTGTTGCAAGCTTTAGAATGATTGCAAAACATGTTCCCTCTCTCTTCAAGTCTTTCAAAAATTATTCTGGAAACCAAACAAATCTTGGATTTTCTCTTCACTTTCTTTGACTCTATCCTTCAATGGATTTAAAGTGTACTCTTTTCCATCTTTCTTTATTTGGTAAGTGTCTATCCTCTCATCATGGATATAACTTGTCTATAAATTTTCTAAGGCCTTCCCAAAAGGATATGGCACACATCCATTGGCATCACATCACACATAATTGAAAATCCTTGTAGTTATCAATTTGAAAACTCGTCAAAAATTGCTCATTCACCACCAAATGATGCTCCTTTTATAACCACAAAACTTAGTATGGGTTGTGATGTTTGATATTTTTATTTATTCTATAGTGTCCACCATTTCTTTGGATACAATGTTATCCATGTTACCACTGTCCACACTGATTTTACAATTATTTTTTTAAAAATGAGGTGTTTTATCATCTTAATACTCTGTAAAACTTTAATATTGCTGATCTAAGTAAGATTTTTCCTTTGTTACATATATTCTTTGTGGTTGATTATCTTGATTAATCCATTTTACTGTTGTAGAATGAAGAGAGAAGATGATAGAAGAACTAGGAAAGATATTAGAAAAATCACACAAGATGTACCATGGAGAAACCCTTTCAGGAAAAAACTCCACCAAGAATTATTCTATTACTCAATCTCTGAATTACAATAGCTCCAATTCTTGCTTGAGAATGCTTCTTCTATCTTTACCAATCTTCTTGACAACCTGCAATAAAAACTCTCTCACAACTCTATTCAACTTGCTTGAGATATATAGGCTTTAATCAACTTTGTAAACTCAACATGAGTTACAATTACAATACACAAGCCCTATCCCTAAAAGGTACGCCATATCTCATGCAAATATAGTTATCTTGTGAATAACAATGCTAAAACATGTGCTTCATCCATTTGGCCATCCCAAACTGAAGCTACAAATCATCCTTCACTTTGGTGATAAATCCAAAGCTCTTCCTCAAAGTTGGTGCCCTTAAGTAATCCTACTTAATTGAGCCTTCATAAATATCTTATCATGCATGAGGGGTAAATCCAAGTGATTTCTAGTTAACTGAAACATTTACTCAACACCATTCATGCAAGAATGGTCATCCCCTGTTAACTGGAGGTAGTCCCTTTTATCTATCATACAACTCAATGTTATTAGCTATGCATTCCAAGTTAACTGAAGCTAACTACATGCAACTCAAAATAACCAACATGCACTTGCATGCAACTAAAGATAATTGAACAATAACTGAACTAAACTTCATGCATTCAAACATAAAATCCTAAATCCTAAGATCATTACATGCATTCAGAAGTGTTATCTCTTACTCTGAATAGTTAACTGAACACAAGGTAAGTTTCACCTTACCATGTGTGCACCCACATGCTCCTATTATTTAGGAATAACTACAAATTTCAATTTCATGATTTATTTCATCCAAATAATTAATTTCATCTTAATCTTAGTGTTGTTGAACACATTCCAAGAATCTAGGAGATACCTGAAATAATTAATGTTTAGGATTTGCAATTAAATGGCATCCTATTTCCAACATTCTCCCACTTGACATTATACATTGCAATTATTCTAAACAAGGAATAATAATACAAGTACAAGACTCAAAGCCTATGGCCTTCTTGCACCAACTAATCAAACCATGCTAACTTTAAATGCAACTTGCATAATCATGAAGCTTCCAAGCAAATAATTAAAACCAAGAGAACTTATCTGTATGGTTTCATAAGATAATATGTACCATTAATTAAAGTGTTAACTTTCTCAATTAATACCTTCCCATTATTAACCAAACCAATACCTTTCCCAAGCCTCTGTAACCAAACCACCTCTTTAGAGGTATGCTAAACCACCGAGTGTGTTGAATTCACATTCAACCAAGGTGTAGACTCCTCGGTCTTTTCTATTGAATTTTTTTTCTTACAAGTAACCATTTCAAAAAAAGTCTCTTACCATAAGAGAATTCCAACCTCACCTATTTCTCCAAGTATCCATGAGGACCTGTAACCAACCAATCCATGGCAAAATCCAAATGCAACACAACACTTTCATGAAGTAATCAAGCAAATGATTAATTTACCAAAAACTTAAGAGAACTACACAAGATCATTGTCAAAGCTCCAATCATGAATCAAGAACATAAACATGACATCCATGATCTAACTATCTCCTCTTAGGAGATCACATGCATCATAACATACTTATACATCCTAGTCTTCAAGAGAACCATGTAATATGCCAAACTCTAAACCAAGAAACCATATCCCCAATCACCTAAAGATAACCTTACCAATGATGCATCCACGTCACTGCCAACAACTCCCACTAAACCATGGCATTGAGTCACATATGGCATCGTGACTACCATCCTCTTCATGAAGATCACTATATCCTACCAAAGCTCCAACTGAACTGTGATACCGAGCTATACATGGAAACAAGATAAACATCAAACCATTACTTGTCAAAAGCATATGGAATTTTAGATATTTCTCATGATCATAATTATCATAACATTTACTATGCGATAACTCTAAACCGTTAATCAAGAGTATACCATGACATAATAACAAAACCATCCTACAACCAAGGATCCACATCATTGCCAAATGCTCCCATTGAATTGTGATACTGAGCAATCCCATGGCATCATGATGCACATAATCAAAACCCCATTTCTGTCATAAGCTCACACCAAACCTGTGAATCCAAGCTCTCAATGACCTCTGTAATAAACTCTTTTTTTTTAAATCAGCAATAGAAAAAATAATAAAAGCTCCCACTAAGCCCAAAAAAGCTCCAATATTTTAAGAGAAAGGTGTCCCAATACTCTACCCAACCTCAGCTCTAATACCAAATGTTGAGAAATGAGGTGTTTTCTTAGCTTAATACTCTGTAAAACTTTAATATTGCTGATCTAGGTAAGATTTTTCCTTTGTTAAATATATTCTTTGTGGGTGATTATCTTGATTAATCCATTTTAATGTCGTAGAATGAAGAGAGAAGATGATAGAAGAACTATCCATGATATTAGAAATATCACACAAGATGTACCGTGGAGAAACCCTTTCGGGAAAAAACTCCACAAAGAATTATTCTGTTATTCAATCTCTGAATTACAATAGCTCCAATTCTTTCTTGAGAATGCTTCTTCTATCTTTACCAATCTTCTTCACAACCTACAATAAAAGCTCTCTCACAACTCTATTCAACTTGCTTGAGATATATAGGCTTTAATCAACTTTGTAAACTCAACATGATTTGCAATTACAATACACAAGCCCTGTCCCTAAAAGGTACATCATATCTCATGCAAATAGAGTTATCTAGTGAATAACAATGCTAAAAAATGTGCTTCATCCATTTCGGCATCCCAAATTGAAGCTACAACTAATCCTTCACTTTGGTGATAAATCCAAAGCTCTTCCTCAAAGTTGGCACCCTTAAGTAATCCTACTTAACTGAGCCTTCAGAAATATCTTATCATGCATGAGAGGTAAATCCAAGAAAGCATCTTGGGTGCCCAAGTTGGCTCCAAGCGATTTCTAGTTAACTGAAACATTTACTCAACACTATTCATGCAAGAATAGTCATCCCTTGTTAACTGGAGGTAGTCCCTTTTATCTGTCATACAACTCAATGTTATTAGCTATGCATTCCAAGTTAAGTGAAGCTAACTACAGGCAACTCAAAATAACCAACATGCATGCAATTGAAGATAATCAAACCATAACTGAATTGAACTCATATGAACTAAACTAAACTGAACTTCATGCATGCAAACATAAAATCCTAAATCCTAGGATCATTACATGCATTTAGAAGTGTTATCTCTTACTCTGAATAGTTAACTGAACACAAGGTGAGTTTCACGTTACCATGTGTGCACCCACATGCTCCTATTATTTATGAATAACTACAAATGTCAATTTCATGATTTATTTAATCCAAATAATTAATCTCATCTTAATCTTAGTGTTGTTGACCACATTCCAAGAATCTAGGAGATACATGAAATAATTAATGTTTAGGATTTTCAATTAAATGGCATCCTATTTCCAACAATTTTCCACCCACATTACACCTTGTTTGAAATAAATTATTTCTTTGAATTGATTTTGGTTTCTCATTGTTCGAATTTAATAAAATCCTTCACATCATTAGGGACTCTCCATCTTCAAGATACTCTCCACAGCATAGTGAAGTCTCAATTTCATTTTCTTTTTCTTTCTGACCACCCTTTTGAATTTGCGAAAATTCAAATACATAATGTCTCATTCCTCCAAATTGAAAAAATGTACCACTAAATCCTCTTCCTCTACCACTAACAAAATATCCTCCACAACAATAATAATCTCCTCTTCCTCTAGAGAAGTCTCCTCTTCCTTTTCTTTCTTGTGTGCTTGCTTCCTCTTGCTTGTTTTGGTAACCTTTACCACTTGTGGACTATCCTCTTCCACATGAAAATTTTCCTTTACCTTGGGAATCAATTTTATGTTTCCTAACAATCTTCAGGTCTGTGCAAGATCATGGGGGTCCAAAAAGTGGTGATGTGAAAAATGACATTTTTTACTTGCCCAAAAACATAAAAATCTTCTTTGACTTTTTCTAAGATCAGGTAGAATGTGCATGGTGTCATAGCAAGCTCTGAAGCAAAATGGACATCTGTAATATTCAAATCATTAAAATATTATTATACATTAATCTATATATTAATCTGTATACTATTATATAATGTCTATAATATATTATATTATATAGTATAATAATATATAATATAATATAATATAATATATTATATATATATTTTATATCAATCTACATACTTCTACATCTATTGAGCATTATCCTAAGTGCTTGCATGTGGTCTTTGACCAATCCATGAGTCATCCAATCAACTAAATATACCTCTAGGAAGTCATGTAGAAAGTGTTTGAAAGCATTTATCATGATTCTGTTGAATATCTCAGGTGCATTCTTTAAGCCGAATGATATCATTATATACATGTAGGAACCCCATTCTGTTGTAAATATTTTTTTAGGTTATTATTTTTCACTTATTCTTATTTTACGATATCATAAAAATCCATCAGCAAAGGAGTATATTTCTCTCCCTGTTACTGACTCCAAACTTTCTTTTGTGAATGGTGTAGGAAAAGGGGCATGGATGTATGCTTTATTTAGTTCTCTAAAGTCAACACAGATCCTTATTTATCTTTTTGTGTTGGATTACCATGGGACTCATCCACTCTGTATCCTCCACAAGTTTGATTATCCCAACCTCTAACATTTTTTCTATTTTTTCTTCATATTAGGGTTTAGTTGATAAGGTATTTTCCCTACCGGTTCAGTTCCTTTCAACTGTATTTTTATAACTCCTACTTCCTCCTTTAAGCCCTTCAAGTCTATAAATTTCCTAGGGAAGATTTCTTCAAATTTAGATAGCATCTTTGCAACTTGCACCACTAGTTATTCATCCCATTAATCTCCTATCTTAGCCATTTTAGGATCTCCTTCCTTGGCAATGTTTTCTTCCTTAAGTTTAATTGGTTGCTTGTAGTATTTTTTCTTGGCCTATATGGAAGATTCTAATTCTCTTTCTCATTTTTGAACTTCTATGTATATGTTTTGAACATCCTCATCATACTTGTTTGTTAAGCAACATCTTCTTTCTAGTAATCTAGTCTCCTTATCAAGCCATTATATATATCTCCATATACCTTTTGATTGTGGGATGATTGTTGGATGGATGAAGGATAGGTTTAGCTGACTCCTTGCTCAAAGGGTGTGATATTGTGGACAAGATTGATAAGATGAAAGTGATCATTTGGACATGGATGTGAAGAGGAAAATTATTGGATTACAGTTTTGGACTTAGAAAGAGGTAGGCTAATTGTGATAGGATGCATTAACTCTCTAGATTTAGAATGGAAAGAAAATTCACCCAAGAACATAGCACAATCAACTCTGTAGATAGTGGAAAAACCTAAGCATAGAAACACCTATCAGAGTAAAAAATTCTCCTATGATGGAATGACCTTAATAGTATATTGATGTAGACAACAAGATTGCCCAAGAAGAGTGTGGATTTTCCTAAGAAGATGACTGAGGTGTACGGATGGATAGTGTATACACATATGAATAGAGTGTAAACACTAATTAGGTATGTCGACTGTATGGAAAAGGGTGATGAATTCACCTTTAAAAGAAGAAGGATCACCTATGGGGAAGGACTTGGACTATAGCAGGATGACACAATCACCTATATAGGGGACAAAATCACCTATCTAGGGATATGTATGAATGGAGGGGGTATGGTCTTAGATGTGGAATCACTTATCAAAGGTTCAAATTTTCCTATCTAGGGATATGTATGAACAAGGAGGTGTGGACTCAGACATGCAATCACCTCTATAGGAGGTAGATTCACACAACTAGAGTGACAGTATGAATTGGGGATAGGAACACAAAAGTAGAATCACCTTTTTCAAAGGTGGATTCGCTTATCGAGGCTAGCTAACTAGATGGGGTGACTAGAAAATGATGTGAAATTTCCCCTTAGAGGTGGATTCGCCTATCCAGAATACAAATTCACCTCTATGAGTAGGTGAATTCATCCCTGTGGGATGAAGGAACTATGGAAAAGTAAATATGACAAAAAACAAGAAGATAGTGGGCAAAGACTGACTCCAGACTAAAGACACTCATTGGTATCACACAAGAAGATACACCAAGCACATTAATAGCCCTAGAATTAGAAGGAAGATAGGTGGAGATTTAATGGAACAAGGTCATCAATAGATGCCATAGGCTCACCTTCTCTCTCTCCTTGAGAACTATTGTAGTTCACCACAAGGATTTATATCTCAAACTAAGGGAGTATGTGGTGAGTAGCTTCAAGGTTCCATCCACAATCCCTACACTACACCAAGCCATAGATAAAACACGGGTCTTAAACTAGGTTGAACAGGAAACTAGGTGAGTCCTTGATACACCAAGAGGGTTTGTGAGGCACAACTATGAACACCAACCCATCACAAGTGTAGATTAGGAGTACTATTGAGGTATTGGAAACTCATTCCAACCCTTCACACCTAACTTAGAATCACCCTAGTATTAGTGCTCTGTTAGAAATGGTGTGATTGGATTACGATACAACTTTAGTTCTCCCCCCTTTATATACCCCGCTAATACAGGTGGTTGAGGTCATCCCTTGGGGTGATGAAATCACCAAGTAGGCATCCTAACAGGTAGGAAATACTAAACATTTATAATCCCTAGGCTCATAGTGGGGTGCAAGGGGAGAGCATACACACAAGCTAGCACTCCTAGGTAGACTCACAAATGGATAAATTAAGTGTCCAAATTTGGATGTCTACAAAAGGAATTAAAAATTCCTTTTTAATGTGCATGGGAGTACTAAAAGGAATTAAAAATTCCTTAAGTGCATAGGGATAATAAAAAGGAATTACAAATTCCTTAAGGATATGGAGGTTGCTTCTCCAAAAGGAGAAAACAATAAATAATGAGGGGAAAAAAGGACATGCCATAAATGGTAAAATGAATTACGTGACTTAATCATGAGACTAAGTTGTGCAAGTGAGGGGGTTAGGTTGAAGATTTAGCTAAAGAAATGGATTAGATGCCCACTTGTAAAAGTTGGAAGAAGTGACACATCCTAACCATGGATTAGTGATGTGCACATCCTTGATGATGGGATTAGCAAGTGGATTAGGATTAGGGGTAGATTATGGAGGATGGGACATGTGAGAAATTAAATAAATAGATTATTTACTTAATTATTTTAGGAAAAGAGTAAAGGGTAAAGTATTTAATTACTTAATTAAATACCTTAGGGATTTAGAGGACTTTAGGGGTATTAATTAAATAATAACAATATTACTTAATTAATATAGATAAGAGGATATTTAGATGAAAAACGGTAAATTTGACCAAACGTAAGTAGTCAAATTTAAGTGTCTACACCATGTAACCAACCTTCCTAAAAGTATGACTATCTACTTTAGGTGATACAAAAAAACTCTGTGGCTCTAGTATCAATAAGAATAGAAATAGGTGTAGCAAAAAAAATACTTGGAGTTTGTATTGGAGTGATCTAGAGCTTAGCTTGTTGGTTATCCACATCAACATGTATTCTTTATTGGTAAGTAGCACGTTGGGGAGGTAGATTTTTTTCTTGAGACTATGATCTTGATGGATTTTTGGGATAGCTAATAGCATAATGATCCCCACCACATGTGAAACATCCCTTCACTGGTCCATTCCTTCTTGCATATTTATCAATATTACTGGCATTTCCTTCAGTATTGCTAGTATTTTTGTTGAAATTTCTTCCTCCACTATCCCTTCTAGGTTCACTCTAATTATTTTGGGATCCTTTGTCCCATTGGTTCTAAGAATTTGGTCCTTCACCAAACTTCTTTGGAGTTTGATTACCCTAAAGCCTTTTGAACTTCATTCAAATCCATTCTCAATAATTTGAGATAGCTTTAAGATTTTGCTCATGCTTTACTACTTTCTCATAAACTAGATCCATAGTTTCTAGATTGTGGACACCAACTTCACCAGCTATTTGGTTATTCAACCCCATGATGAATTTTTTTATTTGAAATCACCTGTATTTTTTATACATAGGTACATACCCCAAAAGATAGGTGAATTTCTCCTAGTACTCATTCACCAACAAGTCTCCTAGCCTTAAATTTTTAAAATCAGCGAGCTTTTGATCATAGAAAAGTTGGGGTAACCATCTTTTCTAAAATATTTCAACAAACTCACTCCAGTTCAGCCTTAGTGAAATAAGTACTAATTCCATATTTTTTTTAATTCACCAATTAGAAGCTTCTCTTGACAACTAGAAAGCTCCCCAAATAACTTTTGTAACCTTGAAATAGTTTCTATTAATCTCAAAGTATTTTTCCATTTGTATCAACCAAACTTCAGCCTCATCTCCACTGGTGCTTCCTTCAAATTTAGGAGTATTTTTTCTCATATCACTAGATAATTCAGTTGCCACATGTCTTCTCTTACTACTTTCAATTTTTCATTGAGATTGTGTCTTATTGGTTTCATGCTCATTAATGTAGAAGTTTTCAAAACCAACTTTATAGTCCAAGAACACTTGCATGCAAATATATACTTGTCATAGGGAAGAGAATGGAGAAAAAAGAAAGAGAGGGTTTGAAGCTCTATAATATGAAATATTTATTAACATAACAATAGAATTAAAAATATACAATGGATCAATCCTTAAAAGGAGATCATGCAAAACCTAAAAGTAACCCTAATAGGTAGAAATTTAATAATTAATATCATTATTAAATGTCACAATATGCAAACTAAAGTGAAATCTTAAGAGAGGAATAAAGGTAACTTAATTAACATAATTAAGTTAAAACCTTTACTCTAACACCCCCCCTTAAGATGAGCAAGAGTGCAGCTACAAACATGTGCAAGAAAGCAAATGTAACTATAATGCATGAAAGCAAACAAAAGGTCCTGACAACTAGGCCTAATCAAATACCCGAATACAACCAAATCCCTATAAAGTGGAGAAATAGAGAAAACCTCATGGGAAAAACTCTACTCCAAAAAGAGATGAAAAAACATGCATGAAGAATCATCACAGAAGCAAGAAGTTGCAAACAATTGTCAAAAGATGACTAATGTGGTGTTGAAGAACCTCCTCTAAAGATGGGATGATTAGGATCAAGAAGACAATAATCTACATGAGTGCCCCAAACAACACTACTTGAATTAGATGGAAAACAAAGGAAAACACCTGGAACAAAGATACAAATGGCACAAGTACCAATAGTCTAAAGAACACTAATCAACTGAGGATAGAAGATTGCTTCCAAGGAAAAACCAAGGAAGCATTAGCAAGAACAGTATAATACCCCCCATAATGTTGATTGGGAGAGCCTGACAGATCCTACTGAAATGTTGTGTAACACCTTGTAGTGCATGAAGGAGAAGAAACAACATCTAAAAGTGCACAAGAAATCACTTGCAACTAAAAAAGTGGTGTGCAAAACAAAGCACACATGCATGAGGCTGGAATCATATGGATCCACTGTTGTCATGGAGGGACACTCACTGAACAAAGGTGTGATGGCAAAAAAAAAGGAACTGCACAACCCCCCATGGCACTTTATAATACAGTGCGAGTAAAAAATATGGCACAACCTTATGTACAAAATCCCCAAAATGCATGTACAATAGTGTGGCATTTTACCTCAGTTTTTTTAAATAGAAGATTGCTTACAAATCATGATCATAATGCCCACAAAGGACAAAAAAATTGAAATACATAAAGAACAGCCAAAAATGAAGTAACCCATGCAAACGAGCAGTTCCCAAGAGCTAATATGTCTAGGTAATTCACCAAAGTGTGAAAACACAAAAAATTGAATAAAATGTACTTGGAGTGAAATATAGAAAAATTGCATGGATGGAACTAAAGATCTCTAAAAGACAGTTCCAACGCCATTGAGATCACAAAAAATAGAGAAACTGGTCAAAAGTTATGAGCTTGAGATTGAAAACAACTCCTTTGACTTTAGCTGACTATAGAATGCACAAGAAAAAAAAACATGTGATGAAACCCACACCACTAGAAATTTGGCAGAACTAACTTTTTGACAATATCTCATTTTCCAAAAAATGATATCGTATGCCCCAGATATGGCAAAAAGAAAAAAATAGCTCCCTAGAGGCCAAAGAAGGGTCAAAGGGTGCCAACTAGCACTTCATACCATTGACGTCACGTTGACGTTAGCAGAATATTCCCAGAGTATTCCTCCATGTCGGAAAAAAATTTAGTCCCCTGTGAAAAACTGACGAATGAAATATTCCTTCAGATCTTGAAATATTCTCAAAAATTCCATCTGCCAAAAAAACTCACCAAAAAAACCAACATGAGCTGGGAAAAATAGGAGATCGTCAAAAAATTGTGAAACCATCGGATGCATGTAAAAAAGGGCCTAAAAAAACTAGAATGGCCAGTAAGAATGTCACTGTATAGGAGAAAGGCCATCGGTTGGCAATAAACAAGCCGTCGGTCGAGGGAAATAGTGATGCCGCCGATTAGGAGAAAGAACCGTTGGCGGTTGGAAGAGCCACCGTTCGGCTAAAACAAATGGTCATCGGTGAAATTTAGGCACCGGTAGGTACGGGTGGGGCCCATAGGCTTTCCATGGTAGGTACCTACAGTACCTTCCTCTCTTAAATGTGCCCAAAAGCTTTAGAAAAAATTCCCCCCTAAAATTTTTGTAGCTTTTTTTTGTAAAAAAAAAGGCTATTTGATATTTTAAATTTTCTGAGAAAAAATTAAAACCCAGAATTTTTTTTACTAGGCCTATAAAAAAAAATATTGATCCATGTGTAGACGGTGTACAGGGCTATATGGGCAAAAATAATTTTCCTTAGAAATCAACTAGACCAAATATAACCCAGTTTACAGTCGTTCTTAGGGTTTTGAGCCACTGTGAACGCAATGGTGAGGTCCATTTGGGCTCAAAATGCTCCCTTAAAAAGAGTATGCCCTAGATCAAAAAGGAAAAACCCAAACCCTCGAAGCTCCAAAAATCCTTCAAAATACAAATAGGAAGCAGCAGGTTTGAAGCTATGATACCATGTAGAAGTTGTCAAAACCAACTTCAAAGTCCAAAAACACCTACATGCAAAGAGATATCTATCACAGGGAAGAGAATGGAGAAAAAAGAAAGAGAGGGTTTGAAGCTCTGTATTATGAAAGATTTATTAACAGAACAATAGAATTAAAAATATATAATGGATCAATCCTTAAAAGGAGATCATGCTAAACCTAAAAGTAACCCTCATAGGTAGACATTTAATAATTAATATAATTATTAAATGTCACAATATGCAAACTAAAGTGAAATCTTAAGAGAGGAATAAAGGTAACTTAATTAACATAATTAAGTTAAAACCTTTACTATAACAATTAACATTGGTGTGGTCTTGAAAATTTTCTCCTTCTTCCTCTTCCTCATGAGGTACTTCCTCATTTTCAATTGGTATTTCTTCTTCCACACCATCTTTACCCCTTACTTATTCAATATTTCCTATTTGTTCCCTGGTTTCATCCATCATTACCAGAATGTGATCCAACTTGGGTTCAACATTCTTAGCCCCCTACCCTACTTCTTGACTTTGGGTATGTGTAGGAACATCATGGAAAAAATAGGCCCTTAAGTGGCAATGAAAATTTAGAAAAATCAGAGTTGGAAAACTTGAGATAAAAATTTGAATAAGTTATCTATATTATTTCAAAAATATGTAAGAATAAAATATGTGGAAAATTGAATGTAGTTTCTAAGCTACTAAGGTTTTTTTTTTTTAAAGTCTATTGGTGAAAATTTGAATTTCAATGCAGTAGTACTTAAATTTCAGGGAAAAAATAAGAAGTAGGTGTCTATCTGACCACCTTAACCACAATAAAATGATAATATTTTTTTATAAGATTTTAGATATAAGTAGAGGACTCATGTCTGGATGTGAAACATATTTTTTTGTAATTTTTTTTCAAGTAAATAATTAATTATGATTTTTTTATTACGACTTTTTAAAAATATAAGAACTCGTAAGTCTAACCACCTAACTTGGTCAAAACTTCATGATTTTTTTTTTTTTAATCCTATAGTATACGAAGCATAGAATGTTGTGCATGTTTTGGATTCAAAAAATATCATACTATTTGAAAGTTATAGATGTTTTTCAATCAGCCTATCAATCAAGACTTTAGTCGTAATTCTAATAGAAAATGAATAATAATAATTTATTAAATTCAAAGTAAAGAATAATTTATATTGGTGGAAAGTTGAAAGTCGCCTCTATAAACCCTTTTCGTTTCATCAATTTTGGCTAAAAAAAAGTCATCAGCTACATGGGCGAAGTCTAGAAAAACAAGGTAAGTTATTAAACATGTTTTTTGCATTGACTTCTTAGGATTGGCATGTCCAAGCCAAATTCCAAAGCAAGCTTGAGGCTAATCCCTAGGCAATGAATTTTGTGTCAGAAATATTGGATATTTGATTCAAATCGGATATCCATTTTGAATCGGATATCCATTTCAAATTGGATATCTATTTTGAATTGGATATCTGTTTCAAATCGGATATCCATTTTGAATCAGATATCCAATTTGGTTTATATATGATTTTAAGAAATGTTATACACTTTATAATATATGATTTAGAAAATGCAATAAATATTTTATAGTTTATTTTAATATATCTAGTTTAGAATATACAATATAGTTTATAATTTAATATATAATATATTATATTATTATGTCTAATATTTAAATATTATTTCTATATTTTAGTTAATGTATATATATATTACTAATATATAAAATATTATATAACTAATTAGCCGATAGGCTATGATAGGTGGGAATTCCACCGGAAAAGTCTTATTGTCTGATGCTGAAATTTTTTTCAAGCATCTCTCCCTACCGTATTTTTGGTTTTTGAGTTCCACTTTAGGACAATAACTTTTACAGGCCTAAAGTGGCTCAAATACTTAACTCACACATGGAAATTTATTAAGAAGGTAGATATGGTCAACAAGAAATCACGATATGGATTTTGTTCTTAGAATGAGTAATGTGGAAGAGGTGTGTGTCAGAGGAAAAGGAGCCTATGTCATTAAGACAGTATGGCACCAAGCACATAGGGGAGGGCTTGGGCACGAGGAATAAGGACAATTACCTGTAATGCCATGAAGGGAGGACTCTTGTTTGGCGGGAAGTTGGGCTTAGTTAGATATAGTCTAATCCTTGCTCTATTGCCAAGTTCGAAGCCACTCCACTACTACGAGGCAGTCATGGCAGGCTATAGGAAGTTGGAGCCAACTTGTAATCTATCGATAGGAAGGCGGTGCTCTGGAGCTAGCCTATAATCTACCGACATGACCACCACCTACAATTCCCTGGCTAGGCACAAGTAGAAATAGTAATACATGTGCCAATCAACATGGCTAACACGTAACCCTTCGCCATGAAAATGAATCACCAGCAGAAGCTTCGCATTGGTCTTCTTATCAGGTAGATATATGTGAGCCCACAGTCTAGTTGCCTCCTATAGAAGCATGTCTCTAGTAGCCACTCTATCAATGAAGGTGTGATTGGAAGGAGGATTGGGTGAGTGAGGGGTGTCTCAATTGGTGTGTGCTCCATAGATATATCAATTTAAACAACTTCAACTCTCCAGGAACCTCCTCCACTACATGTTTTTCCTCCATTTTTTCAGGGGAATGATATGACAAGGGATTTTTGTTTTCATCTGGGTTTTCTTTTTCTTCTTTATCAATTGAGGGGAATAATATATTTATATGTGATTTTGCAGTGTATGTGAGGAAAAATGAGAAACGTCAGTCGGTTGGTGGAGACAGCTGGCAGCAGCACCAGCAGCAGAGGGTTGGTTTTAACTCTGGTTGTTGTTAAGCCCAATTGTCTGGCTGTGATAATATTTTTCCTAACTAATGGACTTACTAGGGATTTCTCATAGCAACTAACACTAACTTTTTATGATGAAATAATAGCTTAGATGTATACATTTTCAGAATTGTTAGCAAGTTTATAGGAAAAGAAGGGTAATAACCAATGGCGTTGTTGGATATTATACTGGTGGAATAAAACCATCTCTTTGGTTACCATCTTTTGTAAAATGGGGTACTTAGTATATTTTGGTAGGGAGATAGGGTTGGTGGAAAGAATTATTATGCTCTTTTTGGTCAAAGTGATTGAATATGCAGGGATGCTTTAAGGGTTTGTAGGCTCGATGGAGCGTTTGGGGTGGGAAGACTGTATAACGTAATGTAGTGCTCATCAATAAAGTCTATTGTAATCAAGCATGATTTATTTTCCAAAAAAGAAACTATCCCAACTTTTTGCAGGAACTAAATAATGAAATAGTATCTATAAATGTTTTCTACTATTAGCCAGTATTTGTTTCTAGTCAAACTTGTAAATCTTGTGCAAATCATGTATAGTTTTTTAGATGAATGTTTATGTACTATTTATGATATTTTTATTGGGTTGTGGGGGTTTTATTTAAATGGAATGCTTGTCTAAGTCTTGACAAAAAAATTGTCTTGGAATAGCTGTCGAGGGGAAATGCGAGTCGAGTCCTTGCATGAAAGCATTTTTTTTTGATATGGTAATTTTTTTTAAAGATGATCTTTGGAAATAATCACCTTTCTATTAATGGGAAAGAATGTTGAAGCATGTTCTACAGTGTGGAAAGAGTAAACTTAAACCCTTATCAAGAATATATGGTCTTGAGATGGATGGTATCTTACTTTGGTCTAAATGGATGGTATGTTTTGGCTCTTTCAATTGAAAGAAACTATATTGGCTTTACATGCTTTGATAAACATGGTTTGTTTACTTTTT
>VDFB02192980.1:35996-77184 GCA_007258455.2 Sequoia sempervirens
CTCCTAATTATCTCTCCCTAACTCTCCCCTTCTTCCCCTCTACCCTCCACTCTCTCTCTCTCTTGCCCAACCTCCACCTCCTAATTACTGTTAGGTCTACATATGCACAAATTGGATATCTAATTTATAGCACTAAAATCCTACCGTTAGAGAGCATTATAAAAAAAAATTATTTTAAAAAAAATTCATATCAGATATCCAATTTGTGGGTCATACCAAAACCACATATGGCCAATTTTTTTGCATTCCAATGGACCCTACATTCTTTTCGCAGGCTTTGCAGGACACAAATGCGCAGTTTCATATAGGAAGAGACAAAGTTCAACTTTTTGGAGCATCTTGTACTCAAATTTGTCATAAACAATGATTTTTCAACATCTTTTATGAGGTATAATGGGGAGCAGCAGTCATCAAAAGCATAAACATAAGAGAAAGCTTACAAAAAAAAAATGAAGCATATAGAAAAAAAGATAAAGAAGATCATAGGAAGAGAAGACAAGGTATGTTAAATATTGGTGAATCTGATCCCTATGGTCTTTCAAGTGAAGAGGAAATTGAATATGTACAAGGTGAAAATGTTGAACATGATATTGAAATTGGAAATGAAAATGTTCAAATTGATACTCAAAATGTTCAAGCTAAAAATGTTGAAATTGAAGATGTTGAACATGATATTCAAATTGGGAATGAAAATATTGAAATTGATAATGAAATCATTGAAGGTGAAAATGTTGGATTTGAAGATGTTGAATATGATATTGAAATTGGGAATGAAATTATTCAAATTGAAGGTGAAAATATTGGAATTGAAGATGTTGAACATAATATTGAACTAATTGTAAATTATGTTTCACCAGATTACATGAGAAATGAAGAAACTTGAGTGGAAGAAAGACATATTCCAAATTCAAGACCTTCAAGAACCCCTAAATGGTTACTTGAATTTGATGAGAACATTATAAATAATTTTAAAGGCAAGAGGTCAACACAAACTATTCGGTTGTGGGCTAGAAGGCTTTTCAACCAATATTTTAGTGATAAGCCATTGACTGAGCAATGCCAAATTTTTATACAATTGCTAAATATGCAAAAGATGAGACCTTTGCTAGCCAAATTGAAGATTCATTTGAACAGGAAGACTGAAAAAAATTCTATTATTGTCAAAAATCTTTTTAATTCTCTCAAGTATATTGGAAAAAATAATAAGGAAAAGGATAAGAGAGCTGCTCGAAGAGTCATTACAACCACCCTAGTAAGCCATCAATTGAAAAGGGCTCACTTTATGAGACAAACTTGTATTGATTTTGACATAAATCATAAAACTTTGGATAGAGCACTTGCAAGAAGATAAAGAATAGATGATCCTCTTCAAAATGATACATGGGATTTTTTTGGGAGGCTTCCACATGTTGATAAGAAGCTTTTTGATAATTTAAAGCAGGTAATTCAACAATTTTGGCATGATAACTCTAGAGTATCACCCAATGCAAAGGATGTTTTAAAGTTAAGAATTGGCAATCGAGACTGTACACCACATCCTAAATATTTCTTGGAATCAAGCCAAACAATGTTGTTCAAAAAATTTATTGAAACACATCCAAATATGGAAATCTCGCAAAGGACTTTTGAAGGTTTGAAGCCATTTTATTGTGTTCCTCTTAAAATTCATAATACTTGTTGCAAATACCATGTGGATTTTTCAATGTACCATGAACTATTATGCTATATCCATTCTACTTTGCATACTAATGAAATGTTGCAGGAGTGTGGTGCAATGCATCTTCCAAAATCATCAAGGGACTTGCTAGATATTTTTTATGTTCTAGAGATGATGGTTGCTTTTTCTATAGAAATGATTGTTTAAATGCGCTATGCTCACAATGTGGTGGCTTGTCAAAGTTTGTTCAATGTTTTCATGAGAGTTTCAAACATGAATTTGGAAAGAAGCTTGTTGAGAAAAAGAGATATGAGATAGTCAAATATACTTTGTAGAGTGGAGGTGAGGATTCTAGATGTGAGTTGGTTTCAAAAGAATGCAGTTTTACTAATTTTATTTCAGATTTTAAGGACAATCTTTTCTACAAGTATGCAACACGTAGTCATAGGTCTCAGTGGTTGGATAAAAAATTTAGGATGTGTAAGGACTCTTTTCCGATTGGCACTATTATATCAATGGTTGATTTTGCAGAAAACTACACATTGCAACCACAAAATGAGGTACAATATTAGTATTACAATTCCATTCAGATTGTTATTTTTGTCCACATAACATTTAGACATGCACCTAATAGTACAGAGGAGGTTCAAAAGATAATCAGAGAGTATCATTTTTTATATGAGTGATGATAGATCTCACCCATCTGAGTATGTCCAACATTGTTTTGAGATTTTTTTGAGTTCTTGTAGGAGCATGATATAGCACTGGGCCAACATCTAATTTGATCAGATAATTGCATAGGTCAATTAAAGAATTCTCGTATGTTTTCTTGCTGCCCCCACGTTTCATTGACATTAGAAGTTGTAACCACCATTTTTGGTGCAGAAGCACCTACACCACAATATCATTGTGGATCATTTCAATGATTAAAGTGTTAATATTTTGATTTTTTTTCTTTAATGAGATCTAATAGTCCTAATGGTCATGTATTAGGAATATTTTTTAGGTTTTAGGTTAAAAAAAGAATGGAGATCCCAACTTGTCCTAGTTGTTGCTTTGTAGCCTTTGAAGGAAAAATTAGTAATTTTTTTAGGGACAAGCAAGAATAGTGTTTTGAACATGTAATGATGCTATTTCAAGCCATTAAGTGAGGTATTAGTAAAGTTAGAAGTGGAAAAGTGCAACATTTCATTATGAGTCATATTAATGTGAAAAATGTTTGTATTTTGGCCTTCAATGGTCATTAAGGTTTCAAAAGTTAGTTAATATTGGTAGTTAAAGGCATTGGGAGTTGGATTCCAAAGCATAGAAATGTACTTAAGGCCTTCAAGGGCTCGAGATAGGTTTGGTTGAAGGAGTTTTTTTCTTTGAATCAATAAAGTTTCAATTGCTTAGTTCATATTTTACTGTTTTTCTTGTGTTTCATGCCTGTGCACAAGCCATTCAAGCATTTTTGTATCAAAAATTTATGTAGAAACATTATTACATGTATTGAATTTAATTTTACTTCTTAATCAAGGGTTTCTTTATTCATTTTGTGCCTCAAAACTCATACTTTCTTTAGACGGGTTCCTGAACAAGGGAATAAGAGTTTTGCAATTTTAATGGCTTGAATCTCATCCCACCTATTTTGTGCCAATGTGAATTGGTGGGATGAGTTGTTAGGGATTAGGAAATGATATTTCAAGAGTGGAAGGGGTGGAGAACTGGGTTTTGAAATAAAATGAAGAGGTAAAGGTCTAAAAATGGTGTTTTTTTTTCACTTGAAAATAGAGTTTTTACCCTAGGGTTTGCAAAAATATTTCAGAGACCAGAAGTTTCTTTGTTTTCTAAGCATATTGGGGCATAAATAAAGGTTTCTAAGGTGGTGGTATAGTCTGAAAGGTTGTGGAAGTGCTACATTCAATAAACCCTCAAGAATTACACTAAAAATAAGGGTTTTTTGATTTGATGGTTACAGGCCTGTACAAATGGAATCCAATTGCAAAATATTTTTTTTCTTGGAAATTTATTTTCTTCCCAAGGTTTCAGGGGTCTGTGTGGTGTTTGAAGGTATGTTGCTTTGCATTTTTGGGCTAATTGAGTAGCCTTTTCAAGGGTGAATGTATAGGAAGTCAATGCTAGTCCAAAGGAGTCAATGTTGTTTCTCATATATGTTGTGTAACTTGGAGATGAGTTTTTGAATCAGTCTTGTGTTGGTCTAGTGTTTTGGAAAATTGTGTCGCAATTGGACAAAAACTAGTTTCTCACTATTACAAGGGTTTAAGGGGGTTAAAGAGGGAAATGTGTATTTAGTTTCTTGTCATGTTGTAAGGGAGTTTTGGACTATCCAAAGAGGTTAGAATAATCTTGTTAGATGCCTCAAATAGAAAGGTTGCAAATATTTTTTGATTGTGCCCTTGTGTTTGCATCAATTTTTCACCTAATTTCACTTGGTCCAATGTAGCTCGGAGTGATTCAGTGTATTTGGTTGCAAAAGAGGACCATCCCTAGTATAAACGTACTCATCCAGATGTGTTGGAACAATCTATTTGGTCATACGGGTTGTGAAATGAAAGTTACGCCACTTTGCAACTTTACACTACTTGCATCTAGCAACTTTTCCCTCCATTGAAAAGTCATCACCATAAGAAAACACCTTCGAGATAGCAAAAAATAAGGGAGCATTTTTTAGATGGTCCCAACATGATCCCATAGCCTCAGATGGATATTTTGTAAGCCTCACGGTCTCTGAGAAATAGCCCTTCAAAGATTGCTGCCTTTTAGCACTTTGGACTCTTAAGGGAAATTGTCGGTCCAATGTAGCTCGAAGTGATTCGGCATATTTGGGTGAAAAAGAGGACCATCCATAGCGTAAACGTACCCATATGGACATGTTGTAATAGTCTATTTGGTCGTACAAGTTGCGGAATGAAAGTTGCACCACTTTGTAACTTTACACTACTTGCATCTGGCAACTTTTCCCTCCATTGAAAAGTCATCACCACTGGAAAACGTCTCCAAGATAGAAAAAATTGAGAGATATTTTTGTAGATGGTTCCAACACGATCCCATTGCCTCAGAAAAAGAGTCTATAAGCCTCATGGTCTCCGAGAAATAGCCCTTCAAAGATTACTACCTTTTAGCACTTTTGACTCTTAAGGGAAATTGTCAGTCCAATGTAGCTCAGAGTGATTTGGCATATTTGGGTGTGAAAGAAGACCATTACATAGCATAAAAATACCCATTTGGATGTGTTGGAAAATTCTATTTGGTCATAAAAGTTATAGAATGAAAGTTGCACCACTTTGCAACTTTACACTGCTTGCATCTGGCAACTTTTCCCTCCACTGAAAAGTCATCACCATAGGAAAATTCCTCTGAGATAGCAAAAACTGAAAGAGGCTTTTTTAGATGGTCTCAACACGATCCCATAGCCTCAGAAAGAGATTTTGTAATCATTACAGTCTCCGATAAATAGCCCTTCAAAGATTGTTTCCTTTTAGCACTTTGGACTCTTAAGGGAAATCATCGGTCCAATGTAGCTCGGAGTGATTCAGAAAATTTGGGTGCAAAAGAGGACCATCCCTACCGTAAACATACCCATTTGGATGTGTTGGAACAATTTTTTTGGTTGTACAAGTTATAGAAATGAAATTTTCACCACTTTGCAACTTTACACTATTTGCATCTGACAACTTTTCCCTCCACTGAAAAGTCATCACCGAAGGAAAACACCTTCAAGATAGCAAAAACTAAGAGAGGTTTTTGTAGATGGTTCCAACATAATCCCATATCCTTAGACGAAGAGTTTGTTAGCATCATAGTCTTCGAGAAATAGCCCTTCAAAGATTGCTTCATTTTAGCACTTTGGACTCTTAAGGGAAATCGTTGGTCCAATGTAGCTCAGAGTGATTCGGCATATTTGAGTGTAAAAGAGGACCATCCCTAGTGTAAACGTACCCATCTAGACATGTTGGAACAGTTCGTTTGGTCGTACGAGTTGCAGAATGAAAGTTGCACTAGTTTACAACTTTACATTGCTTGCATCTGACAACTTTTCCCTCCACTAAAAAGTCATCACCATAGGAAAACACCTCTGACATAGCAAAAATCAAGAGATTTTTTTGTAGATAGTCCCAACACAATCCCATAGCCTCAGAAAAAGAGTCTATAAACATCACGGTCTCCAAGAAATAGCAATTCAAAGACTATTGCCTTTTAGCACTTTGGAATCTTAAGGGAAATTGCCGATCCAATGTAGCTCAAAGTGATTCGATGTATTTGGGTGCAAAAGAGGACCATCCCTAGTGTAAAAATACCCATACAGGTGTGTTGGAATAGTCCATTTGGTCATATGAGTTGCGGAATGAAAGTTGCACCACTTTGCAACTTTACACTGCTTGCATCTGGCAACTTTTCCCTCAATTGAAAAGTCTTCACCACAGGAAAATACTTCTGAGATAGCAAAAACTGAGAGAATTTTTTGTAGATAGTCCCAACATGATCACATAGCCTTGGACGGAGAGTCTGTAAGCATCATGGTCTTTGAGAAATAGCCCAAATTCAAAGATTGTTTCCTTTTAGCGCTTTGGACTCTTAAGGGAAACTAGTGGGCAGCAGAGTTAACTTCTTCACAAACTTGGTTTGAAGTAATTTTATTCTTTTTTTGCATTTAAAATGGATTTTTAAGCCTTCCACCTGTAGGACCCTAAATCTGCATTGGATCAAAAACAAAAACCATTAGCATTGTTAGTAAACCAAAGCAAACCAAAAGATCCCCTATAAGATTCATCTAATCACAAGAATGATACCAAAAAAACAAGCAAAACATAGAGAGGAATCATTCTAATGATCAAACTAGCATCTTATAGTGGATTGGTGTCACATGTGCTAGTGACCCTTTCTCAATCCTTGATTAATAGCTAAAATGATGAAATTGCTATAGATGATGGAGATGATGGAGTGAAATGGACAAGATCAAATCTCAAATGAAGGGAGTGACCTTGCAAGATTGTGGAGAGATTGTGGAGGATTTGATAAGAGATGAAGCCTCTATTTTATAGATTTTCAAAATGCTAAGTGTTGAAAATGGACCAATGTGGGACAAAGATCAAGCCAATAAGATAAGGCCACTTGTCAAGTGGTGATTGGTCAATGGTTGTGCAAGATTTGGGAAGAGTTCCCATGAGAAGGAAAATTTGAATTCAAATTTTGCAATGAATGCTGAGTTTTACCTTTGGAAGGGGACATGTAAGAGGCATGTAAGGCCTCATAAATGCTCTGTTTGGTGTACATGTCCACTTGGGGGGAGATTCAAACTTGGAGAATATTCTCCCTTTATACCAAGTTGAAAATAAAGATTTTGATAAATCAATTAAATGCAATTTCATGTGCAAGTGGCCAAATCTAGAGAATGCAAGTGGGTGACTATTTAATCAGGGTTAGATTAAATAGATGATGATTATGCTGATTTAATGCTGATTAGATGATTTTGACTTTTAAGACTTAAATATTTGTTTTATTTAAATCAGAAAAGGATGGAAGATGCATGTTTGAGATTTTATTTAAATAAAGCTTGATTTATTTAATTAAACTATGATTGAGCTTTTGATTTATTTAAATGATAAGAACCTAATTTACTAGGTGAATGGATGTGATGCATTTGATTTATTTATTGAGTGGATGAATATGCATAATGAAAATTTGACGTGTCTACACGACCCTAAAAGTGACCTCTAAATAAATTCAAACACCTTAACTACCTCATTCTTATTCATTTGTTTTGCAAACAAGCATTTTCATTCCAAGAGGCTAAGCTTTCATTTTTGCTTGTTGGATTGAAAGCAGACCATGACACAACTTTCTTTTTTCAAAAATTGTTTAGCATTATTGAACTAAGAATTTATCCAACATCTGCAAAGAAACAGATGAGTACTACAAACTAAAACACATTACACTTTGATTCTCACTAACTTGATGTACTCTCCAACATCTCTCTTCTCTAAAAGCGACCTCTAAATCACTTCAAACACCTTAACTACCCTAAAAGCGAGCTCTAAATCACTTCAAACACCTTAACTACCTCATTCTTATTCATTTTTTTTACAAACAAGCATTTTCATTCCAAGAGGCTGAGCTTTCATTTTTTCTTTCAAAGAAAAATCTTCCTATGCCACTATTACACTGCATAGGTAAACCAGGTTTTGTATTGTGGACCTATATTTGGCTACCACTCTCAAGACCAATGTAACAATGATACAAAATAACGTTTGAGACTGCAAGAAGACATCAAAATGGCTAGTTCACTAAAAAAATTCTTATAATTTTTCAAGAATGTTGATAACTCTACTCAATTGTCTTCTTTTTTCAATAGCATACAAATTGAACCCTGGCATCAATAGACTCTATATATCAAGCTACCACAATTTAAGTTTCAACGATGAATATTTATCATGCATGTTTTAAATGACATTCAAGTTTATGGTGGTTTTTTTGTTTATATGATGTTATGTGATATTCTAATCATAATTCATGCTTCTAGGCTGCACATATATATATATATGTATATATGTATATATATATATATAATTTTTACATGTTTTCTCCATTGTTCGACCCCTACACCACAAGTAAATTGTTGCATAGCATGTGGAATGAGGGGTCAACAGGTTTGAGACCCCTTTAAAGTTTGTTTGAGTGCATTTAAAATGAAGTTTTAAGCCTTGCACCGTAAAAGTGGGCTCTAAATAACTTCAAACACCTTAAATACCTCATTCTTATTCATTTTTTTTACAAACAAGAATTTTCATTCCAAGAGGCCGAGCTTTTATTTTTTGTTGTTGGATTAAATGTGGACCATGACACAACTTTCTTTTTTCAAAAATTGTTTAGCATCATTGAACTAAGAATTTATCACACATCTGTAGAGAAACAGAGGAGTACTATAAACTAAAACACATTACACATTGGTTCTCACTAACTTGATGTACTCTCCAACATCTCTCTTCTCTCATGTGGAGAGTTAGAACTGATTGGCCATGCCTTTGCATCATTAGGGAAGTTTTTCTCTTTTTGACAATGTCAAAAGCATGGTTGCATACAAATTAGGAAAAACACCTTTGCTTTTACATTAGCAATGCATGGAAGATTCAAAAAGTATCCTTGATATTACAAAAAGGTATGTGTTTATACATTTCAAACATGCAATCACTCTCAAGACCAATGTAACAATGATACAAAATAATTTTTGAGACTGCAAGAAGACATCAAAATGGCTAGTGTAATAAAGAATTCTTATGATTTCTGAAGAATGTTGATAACTCTACTCAGTGGCTTCTGTTTTCAATATCATACAAATTGAACGCTGGCATCAATCGACTCTATCTATCAAGCTACCACAATTAAAGTTTCAACGATGAATATTTATCATGCATGTTTTAAATGACATTCAAGTTTATAGTTATTTTTTTGTTTATATGATATGTGATATTCTAATCATAATTCATGCTTCTAGGTTGTATATATATACATGTTTTCTCCATTGTTTGGCCCCTACACTGCAAGTAAATGGTTGCATAGTGTGTGGAATGAGGGGGAAATAGGCTTGAGACCCCTTTAAAATTTGTTTGAGTGCTTTCTTTTCATTTTTTGTGAGTTTTGTGCCAAGTTTCCTCAAAGAAACGTTGTCTCATAGAATTCCATGACAAGATAATGCAATTGATAGCTACTCCTAGTTATTAGTTATGTAATGTGAAGTAATTGCATAACTGCTTAGGTTGAATTTGTAAAAACTGTATTGTTATTGAAATTTTTTCATCTATCAGCATCTATTTGTTACTTATGCAATGTGAAGTAATGCTTTGAGTTTGAAAGATGTGCAATGCAATGTAATCAACAATATGAATATAAACTACATAATATTTAACCATTATTTTTATGCTATTGTACATTGATATTTAACCATTGCTCACTTGATTAAATTTTCAAAGAGTTTAATCATGCACATTAGGAGGAAATTAAATTTTGATTGTGAACTTCTATTTATCAAATTATCCAATAATCAAGTGTATGTCCATATACAAAAATGGCATCAATGCCAACTCAAACAAAGTTTTACAATATGTGGCATATGCCATCTCGGTATCTATTCAAAATTTACATGCCAAAATTTCTATCTCATCCTAAACTATTGGTGGATCATCAAAATGGATCCTCTTTGAAGCACTTGTTAGCTCTAAAGGTAGTTGCACAAGAAAAATTCAAACCACAATTGAGACTAGTTATATGATATAATTTAAAATTGAATAATTATTATAAAAATCGATATACATTGAATTATAATTGAACTCTAAAATTGAAATCTTGATTACCTGAAATATGCATCTCTTCGAAGGGTCGGGAGTCCTAGAATATACCCCTCTCAAAGAACCAACCAAACCAACTTTTGTAACATCAATCTATATATGTGAACAAAAACATAAAATTGATCCAAGTTATCATAGAATTGTTAGTAATAAGAACATATTTACCAAGCACAAAATAAAATAAACACATACCTCTTTAGGCTGATCTTTTTCTTTATCTCCTTTAGGTGTTTCGACACCTCCTCCTTCAGGTGTTCGAATACCTACTCCTTCAGGTGTTGTGACACTTGTCAACAATGATGTATAGCTCACAACCGCCTATACATAAAAATTACAAGTACATATGAAACTACCAATCTATGTCAATATAAGCATAATCAATAAAAGATCTTATAAATCTTAATTCAATCAAATTTGAGTTCAATTACCTTTCCCTTATCTAACATTGCACCTCCATAGTCTGGAGAGTGTCGCACCTCGCTCGCACTAGGTGTTTCCTACAAGCAGAGAATAAGATAAACATATAAGTTAATATATAATTTCATTAATGACAATTGAAATGACAAGCAAGTATATAGTAAAAAATGTAAATGAGTGAATGCGAAAATACATACGGGTATGTGCAGGATCATCATGGAAAAAATAGGCCCTTAAGTGGCAAAAAATTCAGAAAAATAAGTGTTAGGCAACTTGATGTAAAAATTTGAATAAGTTATCTATATTATTTCAAAAATAAGTAAGAATAGAATCTGTAGAAAATTGAATGTAGTTTCTAAACTACTAGGTTTATTTAAAAATAAATAAAATCTATTTGGTGAAAATTTGAAACTTCAATGCAGTAGTTCTTAAATTTCAAGAAAAAAATAAGTAGTTGTCTGTTTGACCACCCTAACCATAATAAAATGATAATATTTTTTTATAAGATTTTATATATAAGTAGAGGACTCATGTCCAATGTGATGCATATTTTTTTGTAATTGTTTTCCAAGTAAATAATTAATTATGAATGTTTTATTACAACATTTTAAAAATATAAAAACTCATGTTTGACCACCTTAACTTGGTCAAAACTTCATGAAATTTAATTTTTTTTTTTAATCCTATAGTATGTGAAGCATAAAATGTGACACATGTTTTGGATTCAAAAAATGTGATATCGTTTGAAAGTTATAGATGGTTTTCAATCAGCCTATCAATCAAGACTTTAGTCCCAATTCTAATAGAAAATGAATAATAATTATTTATTAAATTCAAATTAAATTATAATTTATATTGGTGGAAGGCTGAGAATCTCCTCTAAAACCCTTTTCGTTTCATCAATTTTGGGTTAAAAAAAAGTTGTCAGCCACATACCCTACAAATACCCATAATATTGCCACTTTTTCACCCATCATGATCCTGCACATTCCCATACTGTCTGTGTGTCGAGGCCAAATAAAATGGCCGTAAGGGTTCTATCAGTCACCTGTGTGAGCTCCTCCTTAGACATTAACTATTAAATAGACCATGTAAATAAATATTAGTACTTGATACTATCTCTTATTAATATTCATTTTTTAAAAAATGCAAGTTATGAATTTACACCTTAAATGTTACTTGTGTAACTATTCCAATGTCCACCTCTAGCAGGAGAGGACTCTGTAGGGTGTGCTCCACTCCCTTGCATGTGATCTGCTATAATCTCCACATCCTGGATGTCATAATCATAAGTCTCTAATTGATGCTCAGTGGATTGTACAATAGGACCCAAGCATATCTGTTGGCACATATTGCAAATATGTGGCACACAAATATGTGGACCCAAGGAGGTTGATGCAACAACACTGGATCCATCGACAACATCACCAGAATGTGGTTGAGCTACTAAAGAAGCATGGGAAACCAAAAGACCACTCAAATTTTGAATGGCTTGGATAGTCTATTTGGTTGCATCCTCCATAATATTTGGATGTTGTACTGGAGGTAGTAGAGGAAGGGGAGGAAGGTGAACATGGGTGCCTAACTACTCTAACTTCCCATCACCAATCATGGGGCATACCTCCACCAACACCCTGGAAGGGTTTAATGTCAAAGTAATTGACATGATGCCCTAACAAAAACTCAGCGAATATTTTTTTAATAAAGTAAAAAGGTACATCAAGATTATTGTTGGGTGGTTTATCAAAAACCATACAACGATCCCAAAAGTTATCTACTATACCCTTATGCATGCACCATTTTATAGAAAGTTTTGGTTTGTTAACATTAACTCACAAACCAGTGGGGGGACTAATAAATAAAGAGGCTATTTGGGCTTTTGTTATTTTGTAGATTTTTCACATCATCATAAGACAATCCACATGCATAATATTCCCTCATGGTTTCTCGCCATGAATGAAAGAAATTATGTTGGGTGGAGAAGGTTTCTACATTTGTAATTATTTCTGTCAATGTGGTTGGCATACGAGATAATTGAGGGATTTTCTTATAAACATCACAAATTCCCCTCAATTGCTCCAATTTTTCACCAATTAAGTCTTCAATTGATGGTTGCGAAGGTGGTCAAGCATTTGGCATTTCTGCATTTTGATTCTCAGCTGGTGGATTTTCATTCTCAACTAGTGGAATTTGTGCATTCTCATTCTCAATAGCCATAATTCCTAATTAAAGTTAAAAAATAATTATTCTAATTAAAATTAGACAATATGAATGAAAATATTATAAAAATACCCTAGTTTTTAAAAAAATTATAAAAAACCCTACTTTTTAACAAAAATCTATAAAATTCTCTAATTTTTAATACAAATAGATAAGCAACATTCTTTTTAAATCAAAATTCATAAAAAAAATCATTCATTTTAGTTTATCAAAATCCATTCTAAACTCAAATTTTTCATAAAAATTCATTCAAAAACCCTATTTTCAAAAAAAATCCACAAAAAACTAATTGAAATTATCCAAATCTAATTCAAAATTGAATCAAAGCAAATAAAAATCTAAAATCTTACATTTTCAAATCGGATATTGAGGAAATTGGATATCCATTACATGAAGAACCTCCTCATTGTACGCTCGCGGGTTGTTTGACTGTCAAATGATTTTAAAACAACCATAAATTTGTATATATATACTTTTTACAAATCAAATATCCGATTTGGATCAGATATCTAATTTGAATCAGATATCCAATATGGAAAACTAGGATTGGTGTTTGCTTTGGTGGTGTGTATTGACACCCAAGCCTAAAAAAAGTCAACACGGTATTTTTCAATTTTTGCGTCGATGAAAGACATTTTTTTTCCTCATTGCCACTTTTTGGCCCACCGTGATCCTGTACATACCCCTTTCCCCAAGGTTAGTGTGAGTTCTAACCATTTTCAAGTCCAAGTACACTTTTATGGTTTCATGGAATTAGATATAAGAAATTTTACTATTTGTTTCCAAAACATCAAACAAGAGCATATCTCCACATAAACTTTTTATTGAAGATAACTTATGCACAAGTTTGATAAAATTATGATTTTTTATTTATTTCATAAGGATTTCAATATCCTTGTTTTACATTGAATGACTATTCAATTAGTCAAGAGGAGATTATACTTTAGAATCACCCTAAGAAACATAACTTAACGGGGTATGCCCTTTAGATTTTTTCTCATCTCTCATTTTCTCTTGTCTATCCCAAAAAGGGTAATATTCCTCAAATTTATCTTTTGATACATAATTTTGAGGTATATAACCCTAAAACTCGCCACTTGAGTCTAATACAATGATTTCAGTCATGTGTATAACATAAGGATCTCTACACAACATAGTTGGAATGGCACTACATTTTGAGGGCATTTTCCTAGAAAGTGATAATGAGCCTAATTTTGCTAAAGAGACAAGAGGTAAATGATTGTAGTTGGCTTTGTCTCTCATCCTTCTCTTATCTTCACTAATTTGTGATAAGGCATGGCTAATTTTCTTTGTATCACGTAGCCAAATGGTGTTGTCATAGTTGGTTCCTTTTATGATACAAACAAGGGCTTCTTTTTCCTTCTTGGCCCGTAGGTAGCACTCATTCCCGATCATTGACTTCCTTGTAGTTAGCTTGAGACACACCATCCTAGCACAAGAATTCCAAAAATTATACTCATTTATTGTTGGAGTGAAATCATAGTGAGAACATAGGTTCTATAGTTTAACCTAGTAGCTCTAATACCATGTGTAACATGCCCAATGTTGTACTAATTTTTTTTCCTAAGTTTTAACCCACAAGTGAATAAACCATTATGCCTTAACATAGTGTGTCACCAAAAAATGTATACCTTGCTTGATTTGGGCATAATTGATAATAAATTGGACTTAATATCTCCTTGTTCTATTGTTTTGAGGTGTTTGACACATTCACATTAGGTCTTGGACCCTTGCAAATTGAATAAAATGTATGTTTTGTAAAGGTGTTGTAAAGAATTGTAAATTACTTTCATACTTTTCTAGACTTTTATTAAACATTTAAGTCTAATGGTCCTTTCCCCCCACTATTAGAATTAAATATTATTTTAATTCAAAAGTTAGCTTTTCTCTCTTCTTCTATAACTAAATAAATGTTATATTTATTTAATTATATAATTTTTTCTCACCTTTCTTTTGAAATAAATAAAATTAATATTTTATTTATTTCTCCTATGTTGGCCACCAAAATTAAATAATATTTATTATTTAATTTCTCTTATCACCTCTTTTTCTATGCCAATCTTATCTTCCACCTCACGTCTTTATCTATCCATGTCTTTCTTCTCTCAATTAACCTCCGTCCTTGGTTAAATTATTTTCTAATTTAATCTTGACCCTTGATCGTGATCCTTATTCTAGCCATTCACTTAACTCTCCTCTATAAAAGGAGACCTTTAAACCCTAATTCATTATTCATTCATAATTAATTCAATCACTCATTCAATCACCATTCATCATTCATTCATAATGTCAAATCAAGCAAGCAAGAATTAAGCATTCAAGATAGCATTCAAGTTCACTTCTATGACATTCAAGAGCAAGATTCTCTATCAATTGTTGTAGCAATTCAAGATCCTTCATCATGGTGAGTCTCTAATTTTATTATTTCATATTTCATACTTCATTATTTTATTTCATCATTTTGGTTTAATTACCTAAACGAGGTTTGCCCAAGGAAAACCCCCAATCCCTAACAATCAACATTTTCTCTCTTCCTTTGTGTTATTGCAGATTTAGGTACTAAGATGGATTGTACATGATTGAAGAATAGGTTTCAAAATTTTTGGAGTCATTTCCCTTTTGGAAAGGTCAAAATCTACACAAAAAGACACTTATAGGCCCAAATTTAATAGTTTCAGAACCAGACACTTGGAGGAATAGAAAGAGCAGAATGAGGGATTTTGTTTCCACTTTAAGATTTTCAAAAAATCCAAGTGGAATAAGTCACCAACAGTGATGAATTAGTCCCACTACACTTTTCTGATAGAGGTTTTTGCAGCTCCAGATACCCATTTGATAAAAATGGGTTCCTAGGCAATTTTCTTGATTTAGGACTAAGTTGCCCAACTTGGTGTAAATGTCCCAATTGGTCAGAAAATTAGATTTTCCAAAATTTAAAGAACCTTTTCAATCTTCATTATGTTCTTCATTAGTCTCCAAGTGCACAATTCCTATTTATCATCTTTATCTTATTCTTTATTGCATTTAATCCATCATTTTGCATATCACAATGTGTTTTCAAAAATCTTATATTTCTTAGGTTTTGCATTCATATTCATTATCTTTTATTAGTTCTTTGCATTTAGAACATTACATCTAGATATATTTCAATCATACTAGAATTAGTATTTAGTGATCCTCCAATTTTTTGTGGGACACCTTTCTCCTTTTAGGTTAAAAACCCTAGAAGTGCAAGAGAGAAGCCCCTACAAAAATTTACAATTCACATAGCAATAAATTTTTATTTTTTAAAATTTAAATTGCATGCACATAAGAAATAAACACTATTTCAAACCTCCATTACATTCAATTTTAATTTAACAAAATCTTTCCATAATATTGATTTCATATAGAATAAACTCTAGTACATCATTCATGTTTACATCTTCATACAAGTGGATATGAAGTACATACATAGCTCTTTTGAGACTTTAGCATTATAAATACATATGGTCCAAGTTTTCTACAACCTTAAAATCATTGGCTACTAACTGATGAGGAGAAGCATCAATCAAGCACTTTTCCACCAACCATAGATTCACTACAGTCCCCACACATCTACCTATTAGGTAAGATGGCCCTACCCTTTGATGAAGAGATTGGTTGGATAACCTCATAATACTAGCCACTCCCAAGCTTAGTGTTTTTTTCTAAAAACTAGAACTTAATCATAGGGTAACTTCCACCTACAAGTATGACAATCCAAGACTAGAATGTATAACTAGATCACAGTGAATTGATAGTGCAAATAGTGACAACTTACACTACTTTGGCCAAAGAATTCATCACCAAATTACTTTGAGTGAGAGTCATTTTAATTCACACACCTCCCTAGGTCAATTTTTAAAGACCACACATATCCTATGAATAGGAAATTCCCTTCATTGGGAAATCTTTAACCAAAGGAACAACCCACTCCCTCTTATTTAATATTACACTAGGGTAACTTAAACTGAAATATTAAACAATTTCCACCAACTCCCTTATAAACAACTATGACTATTTAAGAATGACTTAACATAGCCTATAGTAAAGCACAAAATAATTCATTCCTACATATGTCTAGTATGCTAAGATAATTCCCTTACACAGGTATAGCTAAAAAAAAATCAATACTTTTCCAATTTCCAATCAATTCAATCAACACACATAAGAAAAACAAGAAATCCTTTCAACTTAAAATAAAATAGAAAGTTAGAGAACTAACATGCCTATAATAAAATAGCTCCAATTGAAAAATCATTTACCTTAGCACAACCTCCACTAGATAGTTTACAAATTCCTCTCTTGACCAAATCCCACAAAGATAACTCTCTTAAACTTCACTAAACTCACACCAAAAATCTCTCAACCTCACAAATCAGTTTTACAATAGAACAACACTCAGAAAAAATAAAATTATTATAGCAAGAATGTGTCCCAAATAAGGTGAAAGGCCCATCTATTTATACAAAAACATGAGCAATGAAAAAGCTAGAAACAAGGTAACAAAATTGACATATCATAGCTCGACTCAACAAAGTTAACAAAAGGTGGCAGCTAGAAACAACGTACAAGAAACACATACACAACAAAAGAATGAGTCTACTTAATTTACTGGACAACAAAAATGATTAGTCGAAATGCAAGGTAATGGTTTCCTATAGATCGACTCATTTGGCCAGCTCCATGTTTTGACCATTTCATACATTCTCATTGCGTCACATTTTTAATTCATATTGTAGGTAAAGACTCCTACATAGTTCATGGTTTCTTAGTTTGGCACCACCAAAACACCATGTTCCCTATTAATTTGGTCTCTATAAAATTTCAAAGACTTAGTCAAAGTTTATTTATACGTTGCAGATTGGTATACTTCCTATGTCGACTTGGCCAACATTTAAATATCACGTATAAACTTAGTTTATATCAATGCACACATATTATAGTGCTACCCATTTATTAATAGTAGTTCCTAATCTTCTAACATTTGCATATAGTTTCATGCACTTCATTTCAAATATGAATGAAATGTGTTTCACTTATTCCATGCACTTTACTATATAAACAACACTTCCAATATATATAACAATGCTATCTATATTTATATTTATAATATATATATATATATATATATATATAATATACATATATATAATAATAACATTTACATATTATATATATATGTCAACTTATAGGATTATATTATGTATATTTCAATATTCGAATGCATATACATATATTTATTCATATAATAATAGCACATGTTTAAATATATATACATATATAAATATGTGTATTTAGATATGTACTAATGCACTCATATGGATGTTCCAATTATGTCAATACATACACGTATATCAATATATATATACATGTATATATATATATACATATATATATTGGATATTTATTTAACATTACATCCTTACATATAATTCAACAACATTGATTGACATTGTATAAATATATTAAGTATACATATATATATATGTATGTGTATATATATACTTTATATATATATATATATACTTGTTTGTTTGACATTCCCATTTATATGGGTATTCCATCCATAAGCATACATAGATATGTCTATCAATGTATACTCATGTATGTACTTACTCATAGGCATGAGTTCATTGTAGACATGTACATGTATACGTATACACATTCAATGTATATATCACATCAATCAAATTTAAACACATTAAGAAGAACTAACAACTAATAGAAACTCAAACATTTTACTAAAATGAGAATGCACTTAAAAAAACCATAAAATCTCCTAGTTCATCCACAAACAAAACTAAGGTAACTTACCATTCCTAGGCTATTGACTAGACTTGAATAAAATTAGAAGTGAGTGTGTGAAATCTCAATTAGAATCATTTTGGGGTTATCTGACCAATACTCCTCTCTTGAGTGATACTTCCCCTTTCTTTGGAGGATTGAATCAATTCCTGCATCCAACTTAGTACATAAAAAACATAGTTAGCTTAATCAATTACAACCTTTGCATTACTTATATTTCATAAATAAAATAATTTCATAACTTCATTTGAATCAAATATTCATTTATTTATATTTTTGAAATTCATAAAGCATACACACACATTTAAAGCATTTTCACATAGCTAGGCAAAAGTAAATAGGCACTAGCACAATGGGGTGTGACATGGATTTGAATACAAAATACCTAAAAAAATCTCCTATTGCCCTTCACCAAGGTCTTATCATGTGCCTTTACTAATTTTATCTTTCCTTATGCCTACCAAAGCGAATTCAAGTTGTCTTGATTGAGGAACCCCCCCCCCCCACTTCCCTGAAAGTTGTGACCAATTTGACCCCTCAAGGGAAAAAGAAAGGTAAAATGAAGAAGCTTTATGTTTCTAGTCATACTTCCCCCCCATCAAATTTCTTGGGTAAACCATCTAATTCTACCACACAATCCTCCACACCCTCTAACCTTATTGAGGATAGTCCACCTATGTCTCCTACCTTTGACCAATCTCAAGCAAGTCAAGGTCTTTGTGACCTTAAAAATTTCCCCCTTTCTCTTGGTTTGAGCAAATGTGACTAGGTGGGGTTTTAGAAACCCCCCACCAAAAAGAAAAAAGTTTCACCAAAGCTGGTCTTGGTTGAGTTAATTTTGAAGGGTACAAAATTGAGGAGGTGGTTAGATTTTCTTAAATGATAAGATCCAACCATCTGGCGGGCCACCCAAAGACTTTGGGAAGAAAGAGGTTGGGGATGTGATTAAATAAGTGAGCCTATCGAATGATGAGGAGGAGAAAGGGTTTGATTCTAAAGGTCTACAAAACACTATTGAGAGCCATCCCAAGTACACAGTTTCCATGGACAATGCTAGTATGGACCCTCAGGGTGTGATTCATAACTGTCCTCAATGTGTTGCTTGTTGGTGTGAATATATGTCTTGTACCTAGTAATTTATCTTACTAAGGATTTAGGGGACTTATTCACATGATTAAGTTTACTTAGGATATAAGATTATTTCTAGAATTCTTAGTTGGATTTTCTAGAACTTATATTATCTACCTTATAATGCACGATTCCTAGGTTGTTAGGTTGTTAGTTGTCACATGTCATAGGTTAAGACACATGCCACAATCATGTTCAATCATATTTTACACCGTGCCTATATAAGGAAGGTCATTGTACACATATGTTATATACTTCATACCTCATCATTATTTTGACAGGTCTTAATATCAAGCAAGCTCATATTCTTGCATACTCTCTTGTAGACGGTTGTCATTATTTTTGGAGGCAGTCTTGGGTGTTGACCTAATCTTCAACTCTTTCACGGTATCAGATCCAAGCCTTAAAAACCATTCTCATATTTGAAGGTTGAGCTATTTCTAGTGAGATATCTACGTTATTTTTAGTAAGGTTGAGTATGCTCTCCTTTGCACCATATGGTGAACCTAGGAATCATAAAAAAACTTGAAAAAATATAAGATTTAAGGGTTTCTCATATGTGGGTTTTCATGGCAGGTAACTTTTGGCTTGTGTTGGAGGAAATTTGAGCTCAAATTTTGAATGTTGGGTAGCTGAGAAAGTCAAGATCAACTATTGTTTTTCCTAAATATGACCTTTTTTTCATAAGTTATGAGGGTTTGAAGAAATTCAATATCTAGAGGTAGCAGAGCTTTGAGTGCATTTTCAACCCAAACAAACCTCACCATCATATTTAGAAGTCACAAGAGACAAACATTGATATAAAATATACCTATATTCGGTGTCAATTGATTTAGGAAAACATTTTTTATCTATGCAAGTTTTTACGGGCCCTTAGATACGATATGATTTCACAGAATATATATATATATATATTATGTTCTATGGTTTTTTAAAAATATTTAGGCTATAAAAATTTTATTTGGGTTAAAATAATTTTCTTGGGAAAACTTTCAAAAAATATTTTTATTGGGCATAATACTTTAATAGTTGTGAGGGAAGTATTTTTCTGGTGGATTAAAAAATTGTCAGGTTTTTTTTTAAATATGAAAAGCTATTTTGTTGTCGACATTATTTTTGAAAACATATATACTATTTTCTGATTATGCAAACAAAGTCTACTAATAGTAAGCTTTCATCAGGCTTTTGTCAATTTTGATGACCACCACTCCTATTGGTCAAAACTTGTTGAAGCCCTTAGTTTCATCCACAATCAGCTCTAAAGTGTCGGCGTTGAATCTTCTAATGGTGTGGGAACCTGGTGCCAACCCTCCACCACCTCTATCACCTATGCTCTACCTGACCATTATTGGAAATATGGGAACCTAGCAACATGAGCATGAAGTTTATATAGGCTAATTTGGCTTCTCTAGTGTTGTCATTGATTTCAACATTGTAGGAAGCATACTTGGTGTACAATACCATATCTACTGGAAGTTGATCTATCAAAGTGCATTGGTTTTGAGTCTAGAATTCACTGCAAGTGGAGATACGAATCTACTCTCTTAATCAAATTACTATGACTCATTCATACAATTGCATTCAAGATATTGAGAAGTTTTGTGTTGTGAAAAGGAAGTTATCAATGATAGGGTTACACTCTGTATACTTCAGTCGCTTTTCTATTTAGTATACCAATGTGGGAGACTCTGCATTTCATCAAGAAGAATGATCTAATGTTGTGGTTCTAATGGTAGTCTCTTTGATGTTAATGTGAGGAGAAACTAAAGCAATATTGGATCTAGAAGGTGTTTTTGGTTTGGATTTTTATGATTAGGTCCTATTCTTAGCTGACCTAATATATGACATGCATTAAGAAGAAGAATTATACCTTGCAAATGTTAGTTGAATCTTTTGTAGATCTATGCTAACTTGACATTGTGCAATACATGGACAAAAACATGTTTAAATCTTATATGGTGTCGAAAAGAGATATGTTTTGACTGGTTTATCTACATCTAATTAGGGCAACCTAATTGATTTACGAAATATACTTGTATATATATATGAGACATTTTTTAGTTTTAAAAGAGAATATAGAGAGATAGAGAGTAAAGAAGAATGAAAGATAACTAAGTATGCAAGCTTAAATGATTTACTAGATGCAAGTGATGTATAGTGGGAGAAGTTAAGGATCAGAACAGAATGTTCATGTGACTACTAAGCAAGAAAATACTTCATATACAGTTCCTCATTGGAATTGAACTCAACACACAAAAGGTTTATTTCATTAGTTCATACTTTTGGCAGTGAGCCATATATTTTTGTACCTTGTTGGTAAGTCGTATCATTTTTCATTCTGGTTGTGAGCCTTTCAAGGATAATGAGTCATGGCAATGATCCCTATAATATACTACATCCAAATATTATATCTTATGATCTAATCCTCATTGTGGTTTTTCCCATTTTGGGTTTTCCATGTAAAAATATGGTGTTGATGTGTTTTGTTGTGTTGTGTTCATTTCAATTTCTTCATTCTTGTTTGCAGTTATATTTTATTTTTCTTTTAATGGATATTATTATCACTATAATTTATTTGGACACAAGGCTAACTAGTGCAGATATAGAAAGAGTAAAAGAAAATTTGGATGGAAGAATATTGTGTGTTATAATTGCAACAAATAAGAACACTTTACCAAATACCGCAAGAACAAAAGCATGAAAAATGATTATTTGGTAAAGAGAAATGAACTGATCATTGATTCAAGAGAAGTTAGAAAGGGAATGAAAAGAATTTGAAGAAAGGAAGGAGAATATGAGCAACGAAAATTAGAATAATAATTTTTATCTGTACCATTCTCTAGTGCATATATTTTTGTAAAAATGTAATCCAGACAGTGGCTAAGGGGGAGCAATACTTAGAAAACTTAATAAGCCCCTCTTCGATATATGATGTCATATCATGACTGAAGTGTATTTATTAAGGTTATGAATTCAAGATTTCATGCAAAAGGAATTTTTAGACACACATGTGTGAAGAATGAAGTCTACAAAATTTGAAAGGATGGAAGTACATACACTAATTTTGAGGTAATCTACTTGTAATTTGAAGCATTTATCGTGAAAAAAATTGGGATGAAACAGATAAAATCAGATATGATAAGGAAAAAAAATTCGATGAAAATAATTTGTGAAAAAGGAAGTGGACTCGAGGGGTGCTTTGGAAACCAAACAATCAAAACCCTATTTTTTGTTGGAGAAAATTATAGAGGTATTCTGCTTGAACAATTATTTTCTACAATTTTCATTTCTATGCAATGGATAATTTGAAGGTAGTGAATGTTATAGAAAAATTACAAATCAAATTAAGGAAGTATTCTCTAAAAAAATCTGTCAGAAGATTTGACGAGTGCATTTTATAGCATTCCTCCTAGAGTATTACCAACTAACGACATTCATGTATACATGATCTATGGAAAAATTGAGGAAATCTCACCGATTAGAGTAAGCATTTTGTGGAAGAAAGAATTGGAAGAAAATCATGACACATACAAAGTCTTAGTTGAAAAGAAACTGGATGTATGGAAAAAATTACCTTTGTTTGAATTCAACAAGAAGTATACACTAATGGAATTAAGCATGGTGAATCTATTTGGATTGATGAAACACACTTGATAACCAAAGAGGCTAAAAGGGATGTGACTAGTTTATATTTCTTCGGACCAGTTCTAAAATGGAAGACTATTAATGATCAAGAGATAATAGAGATGACTAGTGTGACCCTTGAAGGAAAAGAACTCACCTTGAGTACAATTAAAGGTTTGTTCATTTGGTATATGGTACAATGGTTATTGGGCATAAAACTTTCTTACCAAGCAATGACTACAAAATTTCTACTATAGACAAGTGTTGAAAAATGTCCTAAGTTTGCGAGCATCATTTTTCTTGGTCGTCATCCTTCGATAATTAAATGATTTTAATTATTTAATTAATTCAATTTCTAATATTTATTTTATCCTGATCAATTAAATAAATTAATTGTGTCGCTAATATCTCCCTTTCTTTAATAATTAAATGAATTATTATTTATTTAATTATTTGCTTACATCATCTTTCATCTATGGCTAAATAATTATTACTAATTATTTAACTATTCACTCCCCTTTTGATTCATCCATTCTTAAATAATTGTCAAAATTATTTAATTGTCCTCCATGTGTCTCTTGTATTAAATAATCAAATCAATTTGATTATTTAATGCCACTTTTCACATTTCTTCTCATTTAATTAAAATAATTATGCAAATTATTTTAATTAAATCTCCACTTGTCCTTTTTCTCAAATAAATAATTCGAATGAATTATTTATCCTCCACTTGGCCAAATATTCCTTTCTCATGAATTAATTATTTTTCAACTTTAAATTCATTTGTTATCCTCCCACTTGCTCATTAATCTTTTTCATAGTTGTCTTCGTGATAGCCACTGGCATCATAGCTATCCCTAGCCCACCACTTTTTGGTGCATCAATCCTCCAGCATTGATCTTGGCATCTGTCTACACTAGTAGAATTTGGCAAATAAATGACCACACGACAAAAAAATTTAGTCACGTCACTAACACTAGTATTTTGAAAATAAATGACTAATTTGGTCATTTATAAGTGACTAATTTGGTTGTCAAGTAAAATCACAACTAAATGACTAAATAAATGACTAATATCAAACAAATAAAAATGATTAATATCATACAAATAAAAATGACTAAATAAATGTGCTCATTATTAAAGTCTTGGCCATAATTTTCATTTTAATAAACATACTCTAAAACCTTTGTCAAGACCTTATTTTCAATTGTAGCACACCATAATTAATAATAAAATATTACAATCAAAATTACTAATAAATATTTTTTGTGGAATAAATATTTTGTTTTGTGGAGTCATCATATGAACACCAAATTTTCTTCTAAATTGACAAAAAAACCACCAAATTATAAAAATTAACGAAAACCATGAGAGAACGTAAAAAACTAAAACCTAAAAACCTTGAAAAATAAAAGCATAAGCAAAAGGAAGAGAAAAAACAAAAAATAAGAAGCAACCAAATAATCTAAGAGGAAAAAGGACCAAATTTGTTTTCATAAGCATAATTTTCATTTTAATAAACATACTCTAAAACCTTCGTGAAGACCTTATTTTCAATGTAGCCCGCCAAAATGTAGCAGTGAGTTGAAACTTGTAGCCCACCTAAATGGAGCAGTGAGTCAAAACCTTATTTTCAAGGTAGCCCACCAAAATGGAGAAGTAAAGCGCAATGCCTAATTATGGATTGCAACCTCTTCCCATTTTTCCACATCGGACACAATTTGTGTAGAATCTTGTGGTAAGTCAATTTCCATGGTTTCAATTAATTTTACTTTTCAAATATGTACATGGTTAGGCCATATGATCCATACGATCAATTCTTTTTAATAATTTTACTAGTTGCTTGTTGAATAACAGTGATTATGTTCTTTTTTAGGCTAATTATGGAAAACCAGATCCATTTTGTGTTGCAAAAGTTAAGGATTTATATAGAGAACGTGGAATCAAGGTTTGTTTATTATTTTCTTTTCTGTTATGAGATGTTAAAAGTGATCATTTCTTTTCAAAGTTTCCACTATAAAATTGCATAGTTCAAAGGAGAACTTACTTTTATCTATAAAAATGATATTAAGGGACATGTAGATTAAGTTGTCTATACAAATTTCAGAATTTGAACTCTTAAAATTAGCTTCCACTTTCTAAGGGGGCATGCAAATCACTTTTGAAGTTGAATATAAAAAATAGAGTAGCACGTAAAGGAAAAGGATGAACAATAATAAAGTGAAAAGTGGCTCCTCTTATATCAACCATGTAGAGTACAATAAAAGGAGTGCAGGGATGGTAGGGGTTTAACATTTACAGTGTAGTGGAATAGTAGTTTAGTTGTATAGTAGATGTCATCCTACTTTCTTTGAGAACTCTTACTAAATTCCCAAAAATAGGAGTTCCAAAATGATGCCAATAGATATTATAAATATAAAAAAAAACAACAATATTTTCATATAAAAATAAGAGTTGATCCATAGGCCCTATGAAAATCTCTAACTTTTTGGCACCCCTTTGATACTTTTCTACATACTTACAGATTACATCTCCATGATTAATATGGACTGGAAGGGTTGAAAGTGCACATGTTAGTCATTTCCATTTATTGGGAAATAAAGAGTTTGAAGTGACTGAAAGAATCAAATGTAGCTCTTTACTCTAGATGCTTTATTCTAATTTGGTTATTAATATATTGAGATATACACCATGATGACTTAAATCAAAACTAGAAGAAATCTCATGAAAACTATAAAAAGAGATCAGTGATTAGATGAATCATGGAAATGAAACCAACTCCATAAGCCACAACAAATAAAATATGCAATGCAAATGAGAATACATGCCTTCAAAGGATTTTTCATGGATAAAGAATCGTCCTCCCTTAGATATCTTGTGAGAATGCCTAAAAGCTCTTCAATTATCCACAATATACACATGCTATGAGCTTTCATACAAAGATTGTGCATAGTTCTTCTCAGTTTATTTAATTTGGTGCTGTTACTTTTATCCTGTGATTCAGGCTTCAAACCAACCCCTCTCATTAGTATTTGTCTTCTCGAACTATCTAGAAGAAGGTAATCAAAATTAGTGCTAGAATATCTGAAATTTGAAGATCCTTTCCCTGAAACTAAAGCTTTGTTCTCGACAAACCAAAGCTGAGACAAGCCAAGAACTAGTGGAAGGGAAGTTGAATGAAAACTGAGAGCAACTAAAAGCCTTCCTAAGAAAGTGCCCTTTCCACTATAACTATTTTTTCTAGTGTATCCTTCATTTTTTTGGCATCTCCTCATTTTTCATTTCTTGATAGAGAGCTTATGAAAGATGTGCGAAATGTTTTTCAATCTCAATAATCAATGTTGAGATAAAATGGAAGCATTTCTCTTGCAAATAAGGTGCTAAATCATTTATCCTTAAAGGATATTTATGTGCATGAAGAAAACTTTGGAGGTCTTCCAAAATATTCTCAGAACCCTCATCTATGGTATCTTTTATCTGACTAACCTCAATTCCAAAATAAGTGTTAAGTTGACCAAACCAATCTTCATCATTTTTCATCATAAATCTAAAACTCAACTAAGGTAAATTGACACTTTTTAGGTCCCCTCTCTTCAAAATCCAACCCTCACTAGTAGTTATTTTTTTAAAATGGGTTTCAAGATTTTTTTAACTTGCCAGAGATGTAACTATGGCTTCAAGGCATTTACCACCTTAACTCTAGTTGACCTCCACCCTCATGCTCTTGTTTCAATTTAGTTTCTTCCCAACCCTACAAATCATAGACTAATAAATGGTAAGCCTTGAAATCAGCGAACAAAAAACTATAAGAGATTTAGCAAGCATACAACATTAAAATTGTGACTTGTAGCAGTAAAAGAAAAGAAGCAGTAGGTAGTTTGATATACAATAAAAAAAGGGCATTTTATGAGGCTGACTTAAGGAAGCAAATTAAAAATTAAATAAAATCATGCTTTAAATTCCATCAAAATGTTCAATTGTATAGTAGATGTCATCCTACTTTGTTTCAGAACTCTTACTGAATTCCCAAAAATAGGAGTTCCCAAATGACGCCAATAGATATTATAAATACAAAATATATATATACATTTTTTCATATAAAAACAACAAGAGCTGGTTCATAGGCCTTATGAAAATCTCTAACTTTTTGGCTCCCCTTCGATACTTTTTTGCATACTTATAGATTACATCTCCATGATTAATATGGACTAGAAGGGTTGAAAGGGAACATGTTAGTATTTTCCATTTATTGGGAAATAAAGAGTTTGAAGTGACTAAAAGAATCAAATGTAGCTCTTTACTCTAGATGCTTTATTCTTATTCAGTTATTAATATATCCAGATATAAACCATGATTACTTAAATAAAAAATAGAAGAAATCTCATGAAAACTGCAAGAAGAGATCAGTGATTAGATGAATCATGGAAATGAAACCAACTCCATAAGCCACAACAAACAAAATATGCAATGCAAATGAGAATACAAGCCTTCAAAGGAGTTGTCATGGATAAAGAATTGTCCTCCCTTAGATCTCTTGTGAGAATTCCTAAAATCTCTTCAGTTATCCACAATATCCACATGCTATGAGCTATGTGTTACCTATTTTTTCACTCCAAGCTCAAACAGGTAGAGCTAGATGAAGTTCATCGTTTATAGGTACAAAAAATTTTCATGTTTTGCTGATTAAGTGTTTATTGATCATCATTGAGATCATATTACATATGAATCATAGTATTTTTGTGCAAACATTTAAAAAAGAAAATTGAGAAAATTTTCATAGTGATGCTTTTATTCATTTTGTAAAAATGTTGAATCTCGCACAAGCCACGAGAGTAACTGAGTTTGTTTCTGACAATCAAAAGATGAATACAAAATTTGAATCCACAAGCTACATAGCTAAAAATAACATAAGAGCAAAGGAGAGAAGCAATTCATCATTTCCTGTAATGATGAATCACTTTCGTTGGTGCTTCCAGCCATCGTGCCTCCAAGCAGCTGCAACCTCACTTCATCACTCCATGAACCTGCAAAATCGTTAAGAAAATGGTATTAGAGTTATACTCTAAGACAATGGTGAATTACTTTCTACCTTATGCCTATGCTACAGGAAGGAATGTAACTTGTATTAAACCAAGCATTCATCAGATAATTGTAAAAAATCAAGAGGAAAGACATAATTCAATGGAAGCTTTCATCTTCTTTTATTTTGCTAACATGTTTGTTTCAGTGTGCAGGAATAGGTTCATCATGTTCGAGATCATTTCATCGGATATGTGGAGCAAAACAGGCTCCCACAAGGGTAGAGCCCGACATATCAGGAAGATACCTTTCATCTATTTATATATGAGAGCTTTTTATCAGTCACAGTCATGAATTAAGACTGCTATCATAAAAGGAATTCAAAGGAATATTTAAGGTAGCAGCTTTCAAGCCATATGAAAGAAAATACATTGATGGCATTCGTTTTGTCTTGGAAGTAAGAAGTCTAATTCAACATGGTAAAACAGATCAAGCAAAGCATATTATTGCTCATCATTTGAAGGAACAACTCATAAAATATCTATGTGAACCTCAAGCATTGATCATTTATGGTAGTCAAATGCAAGTATAATGAGGAGAGAAAACACAAATGAATAATGGCTCTTAATATGCTCAATTAGTTTGCAAATCAGTCTTGTACGTCATGGTTTCACATCAGAAATTTGCTATAATTCCTTCTTGTTATGCTATTAAGAAATGTGATGTAGGCATTCCTTACAAGAGGGCGTCAAAATATCAATGAAGTAGAAATCTAATTAATGTCTAGAAAACATCAATACGAGAATCATGACAGTCATGTAGAGTTGCACATTAACAGTGGAAAGAATAGTCATCAAAAGGCCTTGCATGCACAGTCAAGGATACATTGCATAATACAAGCTTGACAGAGTTTAAAGTTGTCTTGACAAAGGAAATGGAGTAATCATAAGTGGGATAACAGAGCATATAGCAAAAGGACATTGCTAAGGTCCATATCAAAGCAACAACACTATGCTATCCCAATTTCATGAAAATAAAATAACAAAAGGCCATTGTTTCATTGACAAAAGAAGTCCTTTAAACTATTTTCTATCTCAGTTTTTAGTGCTTCTATAGAAAGATCAAGAGGAGTTGTTATAGTTGTATATTCATGAGTATGTGCCAGTTTCCTTGCAAAATCTATTTTTTATATGCATTATACAGTCAAGGAATATAAAAGATAGCAACAGTATTCATGGTATGAGAAATAGGTCACAGAAGTCAAGTGAACAGTAATGAAAGAGATTGTAATATGGCGCAAACATACAAATCTTTCATCGAGATAACCTACAAACAAGTATTCATTCAAATAGAAATTCATGATAACCAATTATCTTAACATGAAAATTTTTTGATAATTGTAGGTTGTCAAAGGAAAACTTCTTTAATGTTCTTCTGGCACATGAATGATAAATACTGAACTCACAGGTTCAGGTAGTCGTCAGGAATGCATAGATATATGGTTGTGTCTTCAAGATGGAGTGGTATGTGCATAATACAAATTCTATAATACAAGGTGTTATGCCATTTATCAAAGCAATGTTAAAATAGAGTGGAATATAATGTTAGAAGTCATGGCTTTTAGCGTAGACAGAGGTTAAAGATCAGAATGCCTCTTAAAGTTTCTATCTCACGAAATATATTCAAAAAACACATAGGATCAAATACCCAGAATTACCACAGTAGCCGCGACCTTCAATAAAGAGAGACTTCGTGGTTCTTTTATATAACAATCATTGATATGTTGTTCATTGAGTTATTTCAAATTTTACTAGTAGAAAAAAACACAAAGGATCAAATACACCAGAAATGAGTGCTACAGTCGTGGCCATTAGAAAAGAAGGCACCCAGATGAAATAGTGGAGGACGCAGCTCTTTAAGTCTTCAGAAAAACTAATCAAAAGGTTAGAGTAGTTCATAGTCTCAGCATCAACCTAGCTCATGAATATGGCAGCCTGCATATATAGTATTCTAAAAATTGAAGGGAAGATGAAAACCTGTGTTGATTTATATCTCATGGGATCTCATGCATTTAGAGATTTGGGTCTGTCATCTACATAAATATAAAATTACAGAGCAAAACATGAGATGTACATCCGCGGCTTGCCCATAAGTCTACATGATATAGGAAGTAGAGAGAAATACTCATCATTTAGTATGGAAAATCCCATTAAAGCCCACACACAAATACAAAGAGATGCAATAAGAGGAAAGTAATAATGGCAACGGCTATAGAGGGCTGAAATTGCATTTGGAAGGAAGAAAAAAGAAAAAGATTTTGCACATACAGCACAAAGTAAACACTTACCATCAATTTTGTGGAGATTGTCATTACAAATGGCTGAGGAAGTTGTAGTATGAATTCAAGATTCGAGCTCCATTTCAGTCCAAACCATTACTAGACCATGGCGGCGGCAGCTTGTTTACAAAATACAAAGTGAAAAATGATCATAATTTTAGGGTTCAATTTTTTTCATCTTGCCCTAAGTCAACAAGTCTTTGACCTTTGCTAATGATTTTAGGAAAAAACAAAAATCATTATGTTGTATTATTCGCCATGATATTGATTTCAAATTCAAATAAACCTAATCATGTTTAGGGAGGCCTGTGACTTAAAGGAGAGATTCAATAGGAGTTCGACCTTCTATTGCATGATTTATCAATAATCTAAGTAGATGTATTAAATATTAAGGTAATATCTTATTACCTTAGCATTTAATATGTAGTATTTTAAAAGGAAAAGAAAAACTATCATATATTAAATATTAAGATAATCATTTGAATTATCTTTAATATTTAATACTATCATCTTTTCCAAAACACAAACAAACATAAGTAAAAGTGTTTTGTATAATCTTGCATTGCATCTTCAGTTTCGACACTAGTTTTGAAGATTAATCTTACACAATCAGAGATGGAGTTCCAGTTTCATGGGCGGATTGATATAAACAAGGAAGTTTTGCATGCTCAGGTCCACTTTTTGTGGGATTTTCAGTGCAGTTTGGGTGCTTTATAGTTTAATGATGAGTTGACTTCGAGTTTTGAACCTGTTCACTCATTTTTGCATGAGTTTGAGCCATTTTTTCAGGGATTTTCACTTGTGTTCGGATTTTGCATTGAATTTTTCATCTTTGCACTTTCAGATCACTTTGAGTTGCTTATTCATGCACTTTGGAGTGCCTTTATTTTGTATTTATTGAAAAAGTTTTTTTTTTTTCAATCTAGTTCTTGTTTTTCAGCCTTTGCACTCTGCAAAGTGAATCATCTTGTAACTCAGCATTCATTTTACAGATTAATACAATAGTGTGTAATTATAGAAGATTCCTTTAAATTTTAGTACTTTAGAGTTTGCTTTCAAGATTTCAAGCATCTTTTTGTGAAGAATTTGATTGAAGAATCACTGTGTTTCAGCTGTGAAACCTCTGGTTTTTTCTGTCTTCTTCATGTATATGTATGTAATTTAATCAGGTTGTGCAGATTAGGGTTTTGATACGTTTATTGTGAGTCATAATTGCAAACTATTATCGTTTAGGTGTAGTCACCTCACGTAGTTTTAGGATTTCAATTCAAGCAAGCTTTCTAACTCTTTCCCAGCCAAATCAGTTAGTTTTAGGAGGTTCTCATCAGGGAACCAGCCCTCTCTGGAGATTGATTCTAGAAATTAGGCAACCCACAGGCCTGTGAATCATTCCATGTTTCAACAGATTGATAGATTTAACTAATCGAGCGTTCGGGTGCAATCTGATTGACAACACTATGATACAAACATTGTACATAGCTCTCAATTTATTCAATTTGGTGCTATTATTTTTATCCTGTGATTTAGGCTTCAAATAAACCCCTCTCATTAGTATTTTTCTTCCAAAACTATCTAGAAGAGGGTAATCAAAATCAGTACTAGAATATTTGAAATTTGAAGATCCTTTCCCTCAAACTGAAGCTTTGTTCTCGACAAACTAGAGTTGAGATGAGCCAAGAACTAGTGGAAGGGAGGTTCAATGAAAACTAAGAGAAATTAAAAGTATTCCTAGGAAAAGTTCCTTTTCCACTATAACTATCAGTTCTAGTGTCTCCTTGTTCATTTTTTCTAGCATCTACTCATTTTTCATTTCTTGATAGAGAGCTTTTGAAAGATGTGCAAGATGTTCTTCAATCTCAACAATCAATGTTGAGATAAAATGGAAGTATTTCTCTTGAAAATAAGGTGCTAAATCATTTATCCTTGAAGGATATTTATGTGCATGAAGAAATCTTAGGTCTTCCAAAATATTCTTGGACCCCTCATCTATGATATCTTTTATTTAACTAACCTTAGTTCCAAAACAAGCATTAAGGCAACCAAACCAGTCTTCATCATTTTTCATCATAAATCTAAAACTCAATTGAGGTAAATTGACACTTTTTAGGTCCCCTCTCTTGACAAGACAACCCTCACTAGTAGTTAATTTGTGCAAATGGGTTTCAACATCTTTATAACTTGCCAGAGATGTAACTATGGCTTCAAGGAATTTACCAACCTTAACTCTCTCACACCGATCTACAAATCCATCAGCTATTATTTGTTTCATCCTACTAACAAATAGGATTTCAAAAATTTCAACCCACAAACTCTTTGGATGCTTCAAAAAAATATCACACAATTGGCATGGAAACTCAACATTTGAACCAAAAACCCTTTTTAGCCACTACAAGCTCCCTTCAAATGCATCCAAACTATCTAATGTTTCTCTTATCAATGTCTCATTCTTTACGAGTTCCTCCACTTTTCACAAGATCAAGAAAATACTTTCCCCCAAGCCTATCTGTAGAGAGAATATCATCTACACATGTCTTAATCCATGCTAAGAAAGACTAATATAAATTCACTCAGAAAGATCATCATGGTAGCTTGTAGCTTCTCTCTATGAGATTTCCACAACTACACCTCATTGTCTTGGTTTGGAATCCCACCAAACAAATGTGATTTAGATGGCACTACCAACACAATCTTCTAAAAGAGGAAAATCGTTTAGAACCTCCAAGAAGGGTTCCACAACCTAACATACCGTTACCTATATGACTCTTACCACAATACAAAAAATGGAATTGACTACCCCCACCTTATCAGTCTATCGGCCGAAGGTGTCTTTTGGTTCCTGCAATGCGTCGACGGTTCTATTTTTTCATCAGCGTGAGGATCTTCTATCCATGGGACGAGGTCTTCTATTCCCATGATGGTTTGATGGGGTCCACTAACGACATACCCATCAGACCATCATGGGAATACAAGACCTCATCCCACCGATAGAAGATCCTCATGCCAATGAAAAAATAGAATTGTCGATGCATCGCTAGAACTAGAAGACATGTCTGATCAATAGAACCCTTGGTGTGTGAATGATTCTAGCAATTTATGTCAGAATGAAGCAGATGGAATTTAGGGGTTTTTTTCAGATGATATGGAAAAAAAAATTGGAACCAAATAGAGTTGAATGGGTGTTTCAAACTCAATCAAATCTTGTTTAAAACAGCCCAACATGAAGACAAGTGTACTTTGAAGATTGGTATTTATTTTCTGATCATCATGATTTGGTTTAGAGCCAAGAAATTGAAGAAAAATGGTGATAAAGAACAATAGGGCATGGGAAGAAAATGTGTCAGGTTGTTTTGGGAAAAACATGCCTTAAACATTAGAGATCTTCAAATTTGGGCAAAGATTTTGAGAGGTTCCTTGCAAAATCCATTTTGTGCACATTTTGCAATCAATCATTTCTTTCCATGAGATGACATCTCTTTAAGGAATTATGTCAAACAATTCAATTGTTTTGTCTATGATTCCAGATCTTGCATATATTGTCTACCAGAGCATATCCAACTATAACATCCAAGTATCTTTTTTAATTCCTCTATCTTTCATCAATCTCTTTACTATTTGAACCTCATACAAATGTTTTAGAAAAGAACATAAGTTTGGAATTTTTAGGATCCAACTAAAAATATGAATGGTTGATCAACCATTCACACCTAATGATCAACTATATATGTAAATTGTAATGCAATAAGGGTTACTGATGTGTGAATTATGTGCAACCCTCATCTAGTAAACCTGCATGATTGCATGCACCTAGAACCCAAGAAAAGCATACAATGTTAGGAGGTGTTCCAGAGTGCTTCATTAATTCAAATATTTTGAGAGGTTCCTTGCAAAATCTATTTTGTGCACATTCTACAATCAATCATTTCATTCCATGAGATGACATCTCTTTGAGGAATTTTGTCAAACAACTTAGATGTTTTGTCTATGATTCCACATCTTGCATATATTGTCTACCAAAGAATATCCAACTATAACATCCAGGTATCTTTTTAATTCCTCTATCTTTCATCAAATTATTTACTATTTGAACCTTGTACAGATGTTTTAGAGAAGAACATAAGTTGCAACATTTTTAGGATTCAACTAAAAATAAGAATTGTTGATCAACCATGCACACCTAATGATCAATTATATATGTAAATTGTAATGCAATAAGGGTTACTAGCATGTGAAGTATGTGCAGCCCTCATCCACTAAAGTTGCATGACCACATGCACCTAGAACCCAACCAAATCTTAAAATGTTAGGATGTGTCCTAGAGTGCTTCATTAATTCAAATATTTTGAGAGGTTCCTTGCAAAATCCATTTTGTGCACATTTTGCAATCAATCATTTCATTCCATGGGATGACATCTCTTTTAGGAATTTTGTCAAAAAATTCAAGTGTTTTGTCTACGATTCCACATCTTGCATATATTGTCTACTTAAGCTAGTTCTCCCTATAGCTATTTTTATTTGGTGTTTTCAATGTTGTAGAGTTAGATTTTCCTATATGTCTGAATGTCTTTTTTCGTAATATCAAGTTTATACTATGCTCCCCCAAGTTTTTGGGATGGGGATGATAGGGGATGGTGGGATTTTTTTTGGTATGTGGGTACTTTTGGGTCATTTTTTAGGGGATGGTAGAGGACAATTATAAGAAATAGGGAAATTTTAAAAAATATAGAGAAATTTCAAATATTCATATTAGAATATTGATAAAGCATTCATCATAGGAATTGTAGAAGATTAATATACATAACATTAGACTTGAATTGAGATTTCACTTAAGAATTGACAAACAAAGTAAAAAAATTCAAATTCTTTTATTGTTAATGTGCATACATATTAAATAAGAATTATAAAAAATTCCCAAAGGCTTCAAGTTTCAACTATAAAATGACAAAAACATAGAAACTATATGGTTCTCCCTAATTAGTAGATGCATCTAGTAGGTTTGTATCAAAATTGGAGCTCAAGTTTGTGTCATTGTCAAATGAAAAGGTAGAGGGATGTTTCTAAGTCCCCCAAGTCCTTGAAACATTTTTGGAATGGGGACGGGGGTGCTAAGGTAGGGGATGGGTCCCCGTGGAGCACTAAGTTTATATGGTTTAGGGTTTCAAGGTGGGGTTTTACGTTACCACATAAAACCTTTGTAGTTGGGATAGAGTATACACCCCTCTTTTTTATTACACCTTATCATCTACTAGAGACCTCTGGGTGACTCTAGAAATGGTACTATGATGGATTGAGGGGGAAAATAGTAACAAAGGTCATTGTGATAGTAAAGTGGAGGTTCGTATGTACACTATTTAAGTCCTGTAAGATTCTAACCTGGAATCTACATGCACCAATTAGGAAAACCCTAGTCAAATCCTTCATAAAAGAGTTTGCAATACCAATACATAAATGTAAAAATGTATTTGATTTTGATTTGTATATTTGAATAGCTCTATTTCTTCTTGAATTTGACATTTAAAAATTGGTGTAGGAGCACCAAGGTATTTATGAAATGTTGATTCATGGAGGTCTTAGGTCAGTTTGAGTTTTGAGTCTAGAAGTCATTACTAAGGTCATGATTAACCAATTCATATTGTAAGCATGTGCAGGCATAATTAAGAGTGTTGCGGGCAGTGGCAGAGCTGTGAGAGCTTGGTAATGTCATTTTTCAATAATCCCTACCCCAAGCTAGTGTAAAGTGAGGGTTTTTAGTTATAGAGGTTAGATGAGAGTTTTCCCATCTAAAAATTGTTGATTAGGGCCCTATTTGACTAGTAAGAAGATCTAAGTGGTTGTTTGGAGTTCGAGGAAATAATTTGAGGTACCTCCTTTGAAACAAAGACCTAATTGATCTATTAGGACAACGTTGTTTCTAGGTTTTCTGTGAGATGGTCCAAAGTGACCCATGATGGTTTTGAAGGTAAGTTATAGTTTTCCTTAAAGGGAATCTACAAGAGTAGATAGATTTATTATTGAGTGGTTCATTGTGAGATAAATTCAAAAATTTGGGTCTACAAACCTACTAGATGAGTTCAAGAGTTTTTGCAAAGGAGTGATTTGGAAGAGTTTTGTGAATCAATTGGTTTTTTGAATCAGCTTATTTTGTGATGATGTTTTCAAAGGAAAATTGCTTTGCATCAAAAAAATTACATCATATTGAAGCTTGATGGGAAGAAGGGTCCATTGAGAGAACTCAAGGGGTGTTACTTGCTAGGAGAGAGGTTGTGGAGTACTTGTTGGCTTGAACAAGTGGTTGAGCTCACCTTCCTTGTATTGAAGAGGATGTACCAGGTATGTATTTCCTCAATCAAGATTAAATTATAATTGATGGTTTTGTAATGAGATGGTGTTGATGAAAAATCATATAACTGTGATAGTTGAAATTATTTTGGTGGTCATATGACATTCTTTTTTAGAACATTTATAAAGAAAGTATAGATTAAAGTTTTTTGTGGAAAAGAAATGAGTAGGATACATTCCTCTGCTTTCCTCAAATCTTGATTTGGGTGATGAGGATAGAGGTATAATTCCTTCTGTTACCTCACACGTCTTCCTTTTGTTGACTCACACTTGTTCCAATCATGTAATCACCTTGATGATTGTTACCTCACCCATGTTCTAGTCATGTATTTACCTTGATGACTGACTGAATTGTTTTTAGGGCTTACAACTAATAAGAAAAATGAAGGCCCTTTGACCTTTTAGAGCATATGTGATCATTTAATTACATCAACAAAAACTAATGGAAGGATTTAAGTACTTAGAGTTTTGTTGAAGATATCACTGTACTATTTGAAGATTTTGGTTTGTACCTATTTTAAGCCAGATGTTATGCTTTTGGCTTTGAGATTGAGTGGGACTCTCAAAAGTTACATTTTTTGGTCTTCACAACAGACTTTTAGTATGATATGGTTAAGATGGTTTGATTGAGAATTTGACAACAACAAAGGATAAGCCTCAATATTTTATGTCATTTAAAGATTAGAATAAAGATTATTGGGTAGGACAACTTAAGACCTTAGATTTGCAGCAATTATATATCAGCTAGAGACCTAGCCTATACCTCATGTAACTCTCCATGACTTTAAATATGATCTTCAAATTAGAAATATATACATTCTTTGGAAAATTTATTGGTTTATTAGATACTTAGGGAATGTGTAAACATGATAGTGAATACCTTTAACTAGTTAGCTTTATCTACTAGTTACTTCTAATCAACTAAGGACATTTATTTTCATTTTTAAATAAAATTTCAATATTGAACTTCAAAATTTAAACAATTGCCCCCTGCACTGCACATAAATGTCCAGGTTCCCTTTTAACACATTTCTTTGATTATGCTTTCATCTCCTTTCACATTTGAGTATCCTAACTTATTTTGAAAAAAAAATTGATTTTAGTGTTCTATCCCATGGCTTAGTTCTTGTTTTTGTGTTGAACAAAAATCAAGCACTAAGCTTCAATGTCATGTTGGATTGTTAGAAAGATACAATGTGAAAATATCTTCTTTAGAGTCTTCATTCTATTTTATCTTTGCAACTTTGTTCTTTCCAAAAAAAAATTTACATACTCATAGTGACCATGAAAAAATTATTGCAAGAGTGGGAGGTTATTCTTACCTATATGAGCCACTTTGGTGGGCAGGCATGATTACTAGTAAGTGCTTATTACTTATTAAATTAGGTTTAGGTGACAACTGAAGAATATTAATGTCTTACAATTGACATAGATTACTTGTGTTCAAACTATTAATTTCCTTATTTAAAATCTTTTTTGACATTATAGTTATATGGCTGGAGAGTTTATATATTCACTGTTTCCAAAATTTACAGTTTATCTATAGTGACTTCACTGCTAGTCCTTAATAACTATTTCAAAATCAAAAATTTTACTAAAAATTACATTCACCATCTTTTACGAATAACTACTAACTACCTTGCAAACCAAAAACTCCTTTTCATTTCCCACAATTTTGTAAAACTACCAAAAACTAACTACAAATAGCTAAAAAATTCAAATTCATGGCAGAGGATTATGTTAACTATAGAGCTGCAGACAAGCTACTTGCCATAGTTTCCATAGAGGTCCCATTCTTCTTCTTACTTTGAGGTCATGGCTCCAACTTCTCCAATTGCTCCAACTTCTTCAGCCTTTTCCTTCTTTATCATTGCCTCAACCTCTATTAATTCCACAATCAATTTCAAAGCCTCCCATCTACATGTTGCTCCCTCCATTTCGCTTTACGTTTTCCTTCTGGCCATTTCACAAAGGATATGAATTTCACTATTTCTTCATCCTCTTTGCTTTCAATTCCCTCACCGATATCCATCCCAAGTCCAAGAATCATCCATTCCAATAGTGATTCCATGTTCTTCAGATAATCCTTATGCATCAGTGCCTTCATCACCTTTTTCACAACTTCAATCAGCTCTCCCAAATCTAAGCCCAAATCCATTATGAGAATAAATTTCCAAATTAGCTTTGCACCTATGTGTGAGTTGGTTTAATCCTCTTCCTAGAATTAGTTGCACTGATTACAATAATTGTTCATTGTTGTATAGGAAACACCCCATCAGTCTCTTTACGAATGGTTCTCCATAAAAGTATGAGAGTTGTTTCTTCATTTTAAGCGTGAACCAACCTCCATCACCTCTGTAGTGATAGAGCCACCACCTCTTGTACATCATTTTCACACCTATTGTTCACCATAGTAGAGGAGAATAGAATAAGTAATGCCTCAAGAATTTAATAACTTCATTCACATTCCTTTCCATAAATGATCGGCATACGTCAATCATCGCCGCCACCTGACGGGTGTGTGCAAGAAGTTGAGTCCACTTTTTGGCCAAAAAGTGGAAGTGTTTTCCCTGATTTTCAGTATTTGACACATTTGACCATAAAATTTGAAGCACTTAGAGATGAAATCTTTAAAAAAGTCACTAATCATAAAATGTAGTGCTTGGAGTCTAGTTTCCAAATATGTAATTTATTTCAATACCCAGATTGTACAAATTGAGTTTCAATAGGCATTTCAAAAAACCACTATTTAAAAGTCATTTTTTTTTACCATACCATGCACGTGTACGACATCCATATTTTGACTTAAATTATCGTATTTTCTAAATCCTTTTGGGAAAAGTTTAATGACTCACTGAAACCTTGCTCTTGATATTTTTTTGTAATTTTTATTGAATATTTTTTTATGTTAATTTTTTATTAGGCAGATTTGTCGTTTTAAAAAATCGTCATGTACGACATGCATAAGATGACCTAAACTTATCATTTTTTATTTTTATTTTTTTTCAAATTGAAAAGAATTGTCTGAAGTTTTCTCTCTTGCAATCCGTTTGTCAAAATGTTATGTTGATCAAAAGTTATTAAAATAGTAAAAAAATCTGATATTTAAAGTTTATGGACCAATTTTATTAGAAATTAATTGAAAAATAGAAAAAATAATTCAATTGCAAAACAAATTACATATTTAGAATCTACATTGTTTGATCTAAAATGGGTTTTAATTTCGTCAGAAATTTTTTGAAAAAAGTCGTCAGCCATATGTCCAAAGTCGATATTTTTCTTTGACATTGTTAGGGCCTCCAATTTGTAGGTCAAACCAGGTTGAAGGCTTAGGTTCGGACTTCCAAAGCTTTTCTCGAACCGAAAACCTTGGCAAAAACCCGCCCACGATGCAAAACAAAATTCAAATTTAAAAAAAGGGGATCCCGATTATAAAACGGGATCCCGTTTATAATAAACGGGATCCTGTGCTATAATCGGGATCCCGTTTCTATTTCGACCATTGTAAAGGTAAGGGATCCCGTTTATAAGACGGGATCCCGTTGCCTTTACAACGGCTCCCACACTCGATTCTAGTGAACGGGATCCCGATTATAGAGTGGGATCCCGTTTATATATAAACGGGATCCCGTTTGGTAATCGGGATCCCATTTAGTTATAAGCGGGATCCCGTTTTATAGACGGGATCCCGTTTATATTATTTAAAAACACTGTGCACAATTACTGTCAAGTCTGCAACTTTGCAACTTCACATGTACGGCCGAGAGCACTAAAAATCAATTATTTTCATAAGTTATTGTATTTACAGGTGGTCAATTTGATTTTTTGTTGATTTTATCAAGGGAGCATCATCTACACCATTTTGAAGTGAAATTTGCAATATGGATTGAATTTTTCAAAGGAAGCATAAAGAAAACAATTTTTAAAGTGGAATTGTAGTAGTTTTCTATTTGTTTTGAGGAACACAAGAGGAAGAATTTTGCCGTAATAGGTATTCAACTTCCAATTTGGATTCAATATTTTGAAGTATTTCACTATTAACATTCATTTGTGCTTGAGAATTTTATAATTATGGGAGATAAATTTCGTAATAAGAGAAGAAATACATTGACTCCTCAAGAAGTTGAAGCAAATAAAGAAAAAGAGAGACAAAGACAAAGAGAAAGAAGAATGAGAATAAAATCAATGAACGATGGTGGAGCAACCAATTCAGCAACTATTGAAGATGAAAACATTGAAGATACCATAGTTGTA
>VDFB02192980.1:77284-104891 GCA_007258455.2 Sequoia sempervirens
CTTTAGGGTTTAGGGTTTATACTTTAGAGTTTAGGGTTTAAGGTAATAGGATAGCTTAAGGGGATCTGCATGCTGCAAGATCCTAGGAAACAATTACATGGCATAAGGTAATGAAATTTGGTGGAGTTTCCTAAGACAACCAAATTTCATTAAGAGCCTAAGAAAAAATGATGGCTTTAGGGTTTACGGTTTAGACTTTAGAGTTTATTATTTAATTAGCTAAAATCCCCAAATCCTAACTTTTAATCAACCATTAAGGGGATAATCATGTCACATCCATAGCTTAAAATTAAAATAATTCCAAATCACCAATCCAAACTCAAACTAATGTAACTTACTTCCACTTCATAAAATCTAAAATGAAATTAATAATCTATCCTAGCCATCAAATCAATTAGACTAATCATAGCCATTCATTTCCAACTACCTTCAATCCAAATTCAAATTAGCATTCAATTATTCCCATCTACCTAATCAAGTCAACACAAGCCCTCCATCAACCCAACCACCTACATTTAATTCTCTCTTCCCTCTCACATTCAAATTCAAAAATTCTCTCATGAAATTCTAGTCCTCGATTCCAAAAAAACCTAGTCCTCCATTCCTTTCCCCTCAACTCTATAAAATAATGACATCCCCAAATGTTTCCATATGATAAAATTTGTATGTATATGTTATCACATTAGAGAACCAAAGAGCAACTTCAACACATACATTTAGAGCCATAAAAGAATGTTATGGAACATATTATGCTTCTCTAATCTTTCATTATTTTATTTACCTTTCATTAGAAGTGGAGTATTGAGTTTGCACTTGCATTCTTGGTCTAGAATTTCTCTTCTACACTAAGTACAAAAATATAATATTGGATAGCTTAGTATATCTTTCTCTTCTAATATATATTCCCTAGTTCTCCTTATCCATATTTGAGTATCTTAGCATATGTGTAACACGACATGTTAATAATATATCTCATATAAATGTAGGGATGTGTCGCTAATGTCATCTTCAAACATATTTAACCAATAGGAGATACTATAAGGTATCTAATATAACTATACAACCTATACAGGTATGACATATGGCGACCTTTGGCTTTTTTTTTATATGTCAAGGGTAGTTTTGCAAAGATTAGTTTCTAGTGCTTTTGTGAGTTTTCACCACTTGTACTTATTAAGCTACACTTTTGGGTTTTCAACCTAATAGGGATAAACCTAGTAGATTTTTTAGCTTTCCAGCCTAATGGAGATAAATCAAACCTCACTTTTTGGTTTTTAGTTGCACCTATCAAGTTATTTGTTAGCTATTAAATTTACAAACATTCTAGGATTATAAGTCTACTATAAAATTTGATGTAAAATAGATTACACATTGAGCCCTATAATTTAATTACAACAATGAATAAATATAGCAACATTTAGTAGACATAATGAAAATCAAGCCATGATAGTAATATAGAGATAATATACAATGTTTAATATAGATAAGTTAAAGAATCATTTTAAAAATATATATCTATATATTCACATCATTTTTGTTTTTTCTTTAGATTTCAAATATATCCACCAATCCTCCTTATCTTACATTAACATAAACTCAAAAAATATAGTGGACATGTACACACATATAAAACTACATTAAAATAGTGTTAGATCTTACAATTTTTCAAGGCTTATTTCATCCTCTTAGACGATCACTCTTACTAAATCATTGGCATAAATTAGATGCACACAATGGCACATTAAAGGTTTATTCCTCATGTTGGATTCCCTATTTTATATAACTATATCTTTATTATCTAATTTAAATATATCTAAGCACAAATTTCTTTTATGTAACACATTGATAATTTCAACTCATTATAAAAACCAAATACAAATTTAAAGGGGGTACACTATATTTATAAATAAGAATTTAAATACCATCCCAATCTCCATGGTGTGTCACTTGTTCACTAAAAAGCCCTTACATAAATCATCTACTTAGGTCAATCTTATCTAGATTTTTCTTAAATATTAATATTCATAAAATATGGCACAAAGCATATTGATGCATTTCTATCCTTCCACATAAATCTATATAGTATCAAAATATAGGTAATTTTATGGTTAAATTGAATCTCTCTTAATTGCCAAATAATCCATTATGATTGAGGATGGGTGGATTATTATCTAGGATCACATCTTAAAAATCCTATAGAGGTCATGTGGTATGTTTTTCTTAATACATATATTCCCATACAAACCTCTTTCCATGTATTATCAACTCGCCTATATGATAGACACCTTCCTAGATTTAAATTTCATATGATATATATGTACCCAAGTGTTTCCAATTGGAATTGCTATAATTATACTTTTATGGCATTCTAGATATTCAAAATAGTTTTCATAAATCTACCAAATAAACCCATTCTTGACATTGAACCTACATAATTTTAGGTATGTCCAATGAAAGATTAGGGTCTAGGGTTCATAAATTTCAAATGCTTTAGTGTTATGGGTTTAGATTTTACAATTTAGGGTCTAGGGTTTAGCAAACTTAGGGTGAAGTTTGGGTGGCCCTTGGCATAATTAAGTTACTGAAGTTAGTGTCAATTGGAATGCGATTATGCGTGTTTAGATTTCACAATTTGTTAACTAAATTTGCAAACAAACATCAAGATAAACTTTATGAATTTTAACCATTCTTTAACATATTGATTTCTAATCTAATTATAATTTAAAATTGAAACTAAAGTTTAATATATATCATTTTTCCATACAAAGCAAATAAAATTTAAAACATTTAAGCAATGTGAATGATTTTTTGTTTGATTCCAATTTAGGGTTTTAACAATTTTTTTGTTCCAATTCAATTTAGGGTTTCAATTTTAAACAATTAGGGTTTTTAATGAAATTTTTTCGTTTCAATTCAAACTAGGGTTTTCAAATTCAATTTTTTTCGTTTGATTTGAATTCAGGGTTTCAAAAAGCTCGATTTGGATTTGTAAATGCGATGTTTTATTTCATTTCGATCTCTAGGGTTTTGAAATGCAATTTTTTTTGTTTTGTTTCAATTAGGGTTTTCAAAATCAATTTTTTTTGGGTTTAATCGAACAATTTAAGATTTAAAAGTTAAATTTTGTATCTAAAACACAATTCAAGGTTTTTTTTCATTTTTATTAAAAAACATTTAAGTTTCATTGCAATTTTTCATCTATTTTGACAATTATTGAATTCTACTATAACAATTAAAAAAATGATTAAAACGTGACATAAATTAAAAAAAATACATGCTAAATTAACGTATTTCTTTTAAAATTTCAATTCAACCTAAAAAAATGCAAAGAAATGGTGTTTAGGTGGGGTACCTGTAGCTGGTCGTGGGGTCGCTATCACCAACAATCACTTGGGTTCCCATTCACAGAAGTGAAAACTGTTCTTTTTATAAAAAAAATAACAGTATAAAATAGGATCCTGATTTATACAACTCAGGATCCTGTTATTTATAAATCAGGATCCCGTATTTTATAAATCAGGATCCTGTTTGTATTAAATCGGGATCCTGTTCCGTCTCCATTGGTTTGAAGTCCAACGGGAAACGGGATCCCAATTTTTAAAAAGCAGGATCCCGTTTGGTCTCAGGCTCGGGATCCCGTTTATGAAATCGAGATCCCGTTTGTTCGATGTCGATTTCAATTTTTTGGCTAAGGCAAAAAACTTCCACGTTTCGTGGACTCAACTTTGTGCACTTACCCTGACTCTACACACTTCTCTCATTCACTTCAAGAATTAAAACCTGCAAGTAGTCCATTTTATACATCCCTAAATGTACCACCCATTTGATTCTTGTCATCGGGGGAGAACATTAATTTTAAATATCCCAATGATGCCTCGAGATGTCAGTAGTTAGAATAATCATTATCGCCGTATTGGTGAGACTATGATTCTTCTTCCACCGATAGCCACCTTCTCCACCAATGAACTGTTGGAAGTGGAATTACTTTGAGAGGGGGGTGAATCAGAGTAATTTATAAATTAAAAACTTTTTTATGACTTGAAATGCATATTTGAACTGTTTGATCTTGAACAAATGAGTGACTTATATATGCAATGTGAATACTAATTTTTGAATGATTATTTTCAATGACTTAATCAAACATAACATGAATGCTTAACAACTCATGTCAAAGCATGATATACATTGTTCACATAATGCTAAATGAACAACCTTTTAATGCTTTCTTTTACACATGACATCAAACTCACTAACGAAAGAATTTAACATTCATACATTGAACATGAGCAATTAAACTTTGAAATTTTTAGACAACCTAGAACTATGATAATGTATCAGAGTATTGCATGAACCATTTTGAAAAATGACATAATGAAAACTTAATCAAGTTAAGCACAAATCACACAAAACAAAAATATAAAACTTTGACAAGTGGAAAACCCTCTTGGGGTAGAAAAACCACTCCAAAATGCCTTACAGGATTCATTCCAAACTAATTACAATATTTTTTCAGAGCACCAACCCGATAACAATGTGGAGCACCAACTCCAATAATAAACTAAAGCACCCACTTCAAGTTAGGAGCACCAACTCCTTTTGAAAAACATCTTTAAGAAATTGGAAACTGTTAGGACCTTATAACTGCACTAATGTCTGCAGTCACAAAATCTTAACATAGTACAAATATACGAGTGTCAACAATGCCCACTACAAAGTGTATTGAATATAACAATACAAAATAATAACCTCATTGAAATCTGAATGTATTCTTTGTATTACAACCAGAGATATAAACTCTCTTTTATCACTGTTCCAAATGTAAAATATCACTGTTAAATCCCTTTCAAAAATATTCTTTGTTTTTAACATCAAACTCTCGTCTAGAGTAATGGTAGAAAAGCCATAAATTTATGCAAAAAAGTTCTCATTTATTTGTTACCCTTCAATTAACCAAGGTTTTTCTTAAACTAAAAAATGCAGTTGAAACAAAAATTGTATTTTGCAACCTTTATGAAATCACTAAAAACTATGAAACCCTTGAGTTAAACTAGGGTTGTATCAAACTGAAAAACATTTTGAAATAACTACCTTCAATAGATTTAAGGAACAAACAATTGTGTTTGTTTCATTCAAGGAATAAGGATATGAAGTAGATTTTACCTCATTAAGGTGGCCAAATGTCAAACAGAAAACCCATACAAATCACCAAAAATACCTTTATTTTTAGCTGCAAGATAAACAACTATCTTTCTATTTACTTCTTCTCTATGAGCTCTAGGCAACATCCATTCTTTCTTCCTTCCATGTTCACTAGAGTTTCTCAATTACCTTCATTCTTTCTTCCTTCCATGTTAGCTAGGGTTTCTTAATTACCTCCAACCAAATGATGATTAAAAACTCTTTTTTCCCTAAACAACTTTTTCCCATTTCAATGACTTAACAATCAATAATAATCACTTTAAGTCCACTGCCAAAGAACCAAAAACATTATAACTTAAATCATTAACCCAATGTCAATAATGGTTGTCAAAAAAAAATCCCAGATAACACATGTTATCTCATTGCCATGTGACTTTTAATAAAGTCAACTTTCTTATAAAAAACAATGAGGCTAATAGAATTTCATATGTCAAGTTAATCAACAAACATTGATGCAATACAAACCATATAAACTTGCCCAATGCCATAACAACCATAATAATATTGTCTTCACCATGTGACTTTAAACAAAGTCAAACACATATTACCACATTTTTATTGTAATCAAAATTCCAATCACAATACTAGTCATATTAACCTACTTGATATCTCATTAGAGATATAAGAGCTCATTTTTCTTTGCTTAATAGAAGTCCCATGTCTATTAACTACTTGATACCATTTATAGTGTAACACAATGAAATATGAGTTGTCAAAAGCCATATGACTTTTCTATGCTTTATGACAAGATGTCTTGAAGACCTTTTTAGCAAAGTAACCAATGAAGAGAATATGTACAAGTGATTTGAACTTGTATTCTACATCTTGTAAACTTGTATGTTTTGTGCAAACATAATAAGTGTCACTCATATCACACTTGAACTATCAGCTCATATAGAAACAACAAGAGTATCAAAAAAACCATATTCAAATGAATCATGTTGCACACTTAGTCAAGTAAAACACTGTGAGAACCTCATATGTAAGATCATGAACAAGAATGTTTCCTATGCTAGAGTTCCATATATCATCATATATGCAAAAACCTAGAAGCCATACATGCCAAAACTTGGAAACCATCATATTCTTTTGGCATCAAGGACAAACAAAAACAACTGAGAGCCAACATGAAAAAATTTCTTTAGGTCTATTGGTGGGATGCCAAATAATGTCACTTCGATGCACCCCAACTCCACCGATATACATTATGCACTTGATAATCCATGGTTATATCAGGGAGAGCACCTTAGGAGTCAGCCTGATAGGGTATTGTTACACTAATACTAGGTTATGAGCTGCTTTCAATGGGCCATTGGCGAGGCTATAATGGGGGTTTCACTAATGGGGCATTGTTAGGCCGATAGTGCTAATTTTTATTTAGGGACGGGGAAAAAAATTATGGAGCCTCATACTATTATGGTCTCATGCTTACTATTATGATTTTGATAGATTTTTTCCAAGGCAGTGTACTATTTGAAAAAATGCTTTGATAGACATGTATGTAAAATGTGGTAGGATAGATAAGGCAGTGAACTATTTGAAAAAATGCCTCAAAGAAATGTGGTATATTGTAATTGGAATTTTGTCATCTATCAACATCTAGTTATTAGTTATGCAATGTGAAGTAATGCTTTCAGTTTGAAAGTTGTGCAATTCAATGTAATCAAAGATATGAATATAAACTACATAAATCTATTTTTTACAATTCATTAGTTAAACTCTTTTTTTTTTTTCTCTCTATATCTCTAGGCTATGGAATGCCTTTCAATTTCAAAAAAAATATTTTTTATCTCTTGTTCTACAACTTTTTTACCTTTTTTTTTAAATCCAAATTTTTCCCAATTTTTAAATGCATGGGGTTATGTTTCAAAGCTTTAATTGCACTATTTTTGTACATCCCAATGTATTTCACCTTCACTTTACAATAGTAGTTGTATTTCTCTCATACTGCATGCAAGGTAATGTAGTGTTTATATTTGTGGCCTTTGTATCTGATTAGCATGAAGCTAATAGTAACATTCTAAGCAATGCAATGAGTGTTGGTTTTTTAGTAAATTAGATTGATCATTGCAATTATTTTTGAAATTTTCCTTTTGCAATTATTTTAACACACACATGCAAGTACTATTTAAGTAATGGTTGTTTTATCATGCAAACATTACCTATGTAATAAAATGTTTTATTTTTTTTGTTTTTACATAAATGTATTGATAAAATCAAAGAAGGGGATAATGTTAGGGAGTTAACTTGAAGGAACAAGAGATGCAAATGTAAACATTCTAAAGGTCACAAGTAAAACACCCATTTTTTATGAAGACAAAATAGATGGAGATATTCAACTGAAAGAGAAAGAGGGAACCTTCACACGGTGCCCACTAAAATATTTGTAGAAAATGACATAGTTGAACATGTTTATCATGTACTAGTTAATGTTAGACATCTTGGCTCACTGCTTTATGCAGTATTTTGAATGTGTTGTTCAGGGATCTTAATTATTATGGTGTATTTGAAAGAGTTGGAAACTCTTAGACAACTTTGACATTTTTTATTATATTTTCATTTATACTCTTAGACTTCTTTGACATTTTGTAACTTGATACTATATATATATATATATGCATTAATTTTTTTATTGCAAATTACCTTTATTTATCATGATGTTGAATCAATCTTTTAATTCTAGTATATTATAGCTTGTTCGTATATGTAATATTTTTATTTGCTTTTATGTTTTAGTTCAAGTTTAATATTATGTTAGTTTTGCATTATAAAAGTTATGGTACATAATAAATTATTCATTTCATGACTATATTTTCTTCCAATTAATGGAAACCAATAAATAAAAATGGCTAAATATATGACTAAATTAATTACTAAATATATGACTAAATTAAAGACTAAATCAATGACCAAATCAATAACGAAATCGATGACTAAAAATCAATGACTAAAATAGTTTAGTCATAAATTTAGTGGTGTTCTAAATGACTACAAATAAACCACTAATAGTCACGTGACTAAACTTTGTTATTTATATACAATTTTTGGTAGTTTATTTAGTCTTTTTGGGTTTTTAAAGTAGAGTAGGAGTTTTGGTTACTAACTTTTTTTTAGCATGTGGATTTGGAGTTAAGGAGCTCTCAAAAAAATGTTTCTTTAGAAACAAACAAAAAAGTTGAGCTTTACATTAGTTTATTTTTAAGTAAATCTTCATTTTCTTTCTTTTCTAAAACTTGCATTGGGATCATAAGGGTAAAATGAACGTGCATATCTCACTCATAAGGTTTTAAGAGAATAATGATCTACATATTTCACTCATGTGCATTAAAATTAACATGCATAAAATGTCATCGGTTTAAAATTTACAAGTGTCTTCAAATCATAAGAAAAGAGTAAAATCAACAAGTGTCTTCCATGTTTGGTGATTTACAACTATCATAAAGTGTGTATGCTCTCCTCTCACACCATTCAGTGATCTTGAGTGATCAAAAATACCTCTTTGGAATTTGTACAATCATACCAAATATTTGGATTTTGTGCTTAAAATGAACCCCATGTGAGTGTGAGGAAAAGGCACAAAATATGCTCTCTCCTTGCTCTCTGTACGATCTTAGAGATCAAAAATAAGTGAACTTTTCTATTGTTTATCTTTTATTAGAGGGTCTTCCACCCCATTTTCAAAGGTGAGAATAACCCAAGTGGTAACAAAGCTAAGGCCAAGATCTTCCAAACCACTATATTAAGTTATTATCACATGTCTCCCACACATTAAATAATAATACAATATTACAATATGACATAAGTGGTCCCCCAAATAATTACCTAGTGTGATTAACCACATCACTAAGGTGCATCACAACTAAATAATTATTTAATTACAACCTAATAATAAATCATTTCATGCAATGGTATGCAATACCATATCCCAACATTCTCCCACTTGTTGTATACATTGCATAAGGGATAAATACATGAAATACATCATCATAGCCATACAAGTAACCAAATGAATCTCCAACATGTTCTCATGCTCCATCAATATACCTACAATAAGAAACAAAGTGACCACCATATCAAGAAAGAACTCCTCGCATCCTCCAATGTGCCATTTATGGAAGAAAAGGAACATTCCAAGGTGAAGATGCACCAATCCATGAGTGCAAGCATCAAATCCAAGTGACAACAAAGGCTCTAACCAAGCTATTGTCAACTGAAAAATCCACATGATCAAAAATATCCACAACACATGCTAATACATCCAACCATCCATAACTCCAAGTTATCAATACATCAGTAAACTCATGCCAAGAACATATGCAACCCATAAATTACAATCACAAGCTCCCTATATCAAACCTGTCAATTAAGAACATACATAACCAAGAAATCCCATTGCTAGGTAATATCAAAGCATATAAAGTCTACCAATCAACACTATATCAAGGTGTGATAAGTAAATCAAAGCATTAAGTATGAAGAACAATATCAATGATCCACACATGCAACCCAAGTAGTTGCACAATCTCTCACAACATGTTGCCACCATCCTCCCAAAAACATGAACATCCAGGAAGGAACCATGAAGAGAGAAAACCTGTAAACCATAATTTCCTCCTACCAACACCTCAAAAGTGTACTACTATGTCAAGTATGATCTCTTAACAATCCCAAATGAAAAGCCTTGACAACATTCATAAAAATCAATCCAATGGACCAACTACAACATATGAATCAATGTAATAATTCTAACTATGAATGTAATATTCACTAATAAAGAAGATCAAACTCAAAGTAACCATCCCCAAAACTAGAAATCATCCCATAAACCATCTCCTATCAATCATCATCAAAGAATGATATCATAAACTAAAATATACAAGGAGATAACCATGCCATAACATCCCTCAAAATGAATCATCCAAAACTAACTATCCATAGCTCAAGATTCATATATAAGAAAGATAAAGCATATAAACTCATGATAAACAATCCTCAAATGAGTCTCCATAATAAATCACCATAAATCAACTCAATCCCATGATAAATAAAAGCACAAAACATAACACATCTAAAAGATATAATGGGAAAATACCTCTCAAATAATAAGCTTCTGAGTAGACCAAGAGTGGGGAATGAGAATGCTCCTCCAGGATAACAAATTCATCATGACTCACCCCAAGAAAAATCTCCTCTATTGGTCCATCATGAATTCACATTCATATCTAGGTGAAAGCTCATTGGTTTTCTTGCTAAAACCTCCAAAGTGTAACTGATGTCGTTTCATGCTCCCCTTTTATGACCCATCACTAATATCTGATCTGAGTGACCTTCCATGGGTAATCTTGCATATTTTTCCCTTGAAGTGTTCCAAATTTTGCTAAGTCCTAGAATTTTGGGTTTTTGGTCTATCGCTTACATGTTTACCTTCATGCTTTATTTCTCCTTCTCCCCTTCCTTCCATTTTCTTCCACCGGCATTCGACCATTGCTCTTCCTCATTACCTTACATTGATCTCTTAAGGTAAGCCTCAGGCCTTACCTCTGACCACCAAAGTTTTCCTTGGCTTTTCTCAAAATTTGTCTAGGTGCCAAATGTTTGGGCTTTGGGAGCTAGTCTTCCCTCCACCCTGTTCCATGCTTCTACATCCTTCAGCTCATTTCCCATCCTTCAACTAGGTTTTAGGTGTTGGCCATCGATCTTCCCCTTTACCTTCTTCCACTCCCTTCATTGACCATTGTTCAACGGTTTGACTCTTGACCTTTGATGGTCCAAGGTTTGACCCCTGAATTTTCTTTCTTCATCACAATTCTTTCCTCTTATCTTCTTCTTTTGGTATGTGGTAAGCTTCAACCTTGAAAACCGACCTTTGATGACCCAACACCCAATCTTTGATGGCTCAACACATAAGGAAAGAAGATTGATGTAAGCATAAAGCATGTTGTAGGCCTAACTCCCAACCTCCAACTACCTAAAGGTGAATTTTTGGGCTTGATGCCCTGACGATACATGATTTGGCACTTTTTTTCAATGAGCCCATTAATGCACATCAACTCGTCAACTATCAAATCTGATTTTTAGCGCTTCAAGGATTAATTTAATGCATTATTTTGGCTCCTCCAAGGTGATTTTGTAGGTGGCCATACTCATTCATTGCTGCTACTTCATTATTTCTAACAAGACATAGCCAAATTGTGGATTTATTGGAGGATTTTGGACATATTTTATTGCAAATATTCATGGCACAGTAGATGACATGCAACCTTGTCTTCTCCATAGCTCTTCTTGGCATGGATTTCATAGAAGATATTTATTTGAGCAGATATTTCTTTAAATGCTAACCCTAGTTGGGTTAGTGTTGGGTGTATTCATCTAAGTTATGCTTGATTTATAAAACCAACACTTGTATAATTTTTTAAGGGTTCTTCCTCTAGCTTCTCTAGGGTTTTTCTATTGTAGACATTGTATTCCTTGCATTCTTCCATTGTAAAGATTGCTTCTAAGCTTTATGTTAATAAAAGCCAACTATTACCACTATTATCTCTTCCATGTTTGAGTAAAATCATTTTACCTTCATTTTTGAGTATGTTTCGTAGTTGTTTCATTTATGTATAATTCTTTACTAAAGTAGGAAGAAACAAATTTCTATCTTGGTGTATCACCTCTATTTCCATTTTATATTCTCTTTCTATCTCTTTTCCTCTGTGGTTTGTTATATTAGAGTAGTGATAGGGTTTTCACTATGTTGAGTTAAACCAACACAATTACACTTAGTTTAGAAGAGGAAGCCAGATTCAACCTCATTCGCTCAAGGTCCCACACCTTGAGGTTGTTTCCATTATATCATCAGAACACTAAACTCTTGTTCAATAGGGTGCATTTTTATGTGACAATAGTTTTTGGCACACCCACTGGGACAAGAAAGAAATTTCATTTCATTTTTTTGAGAGAATGGTGTTTCTCGAAACATTCCAACCTCGAAGAGGTTCTTAAACAAGTAATTTTCAACTCTAATATCAAGGGAGGACTCTACATAAAAATTGGTGACCTTGTTGATACCTAGAACTCTTGGTTCAAATTCATACCTACACATTCATGCCAAGAATCCAAACAAGAACATCTTCTAGAAGTAATTTCCAATACATTCAACTATCTTTTTCCACATATAGAAGAATAAATAGACAATCTTTGTCACCTATAAGAAGAAATAGGAGTATAAGTCCAGCTCCTAGAGCTCAATCTATGCCACTTGTGGGTAGATTATTTCAATCAAGAACACCTGCTATCCATACAAACAGAAATTTATTCCCTATGGATTTTCCCATAAATCATCCTTTTATGTCTTTTACTAGTGGAAGCCCCTTGATTCTAGCCCAAAAATATGATATACAAGTCAATTCCCTCAAAATTATTCCCCATTTCACTGGTGATACATGCACAACCCTAAAAGAGCACATCCTAGATGTGGAAAATATATGCTCTATACATGATGTAACAAAAGACAACATGGCTGTTAGATTAATTTCCACTTCATTGATAGGTAAATCATTATAGTGGTATAAATATCTACCACCTAACTCCATTCACAATTGGGATGAGTTGGGTGAGAAGTTCTACAAGAATTTTGAAGATAAAAGTGACAATTTGTCTCTAGTAGAATAGGTGACAACTATTCAAAGAGCAACTCATGAATTATTAGTGATTTCAATTACAGGTTCCAAAGGACTTGGAATAGAATCCTTATCTTGGTGAATCCTTCTCTTGAGCATGCTTTTTCTATATTTCTTAAGGGCCCTTAACAGTGACATAACTATTATGATTTAGTCTATGGGAGGATTTACCTTTCCAGATGCATGTGGAATAGCTATAACGGAAAAAAATTGCTTGATACAAGCTAGGAAGATAGCTTCTAGGCCACCAATTCTTTTATTTCCATAACCTCCCCAACAACCAATAGTGGCTTCTATCCTAGTGGCTCATAGTCTAGTGGCTGCAATTTCTCAATCAACTGCTCTAATCACATCTCCATAGGAGGTGAAAGATATGAGAAACATGAAACATGAATCATACATATGAATTTAATTCATGAAGCTCATGAATCATGAAGCATTACTATATTCATATTATTGATTTAATTTTCAATAATAATACAAGAGAATAATGTTCAAACTTTATTGTATATTTACAATTATAGAAAAGAAGAGTGCATGGAAAACACTCGGATTTTAAATATTTGAAGTAAACCATCTACAAATATTTATTGAAGCATTTATTTATAATAAAAATATAGACACCATCAATAAAAAAATATTTGTATTAACCAAATAGCAATGTAGGAATACATCAATAAATGTCAATATATGTATAAAATATATACAAAATAGTCATATGGGCTTACAATAATTCCATATACGTATGCAATGTCAAGTATATGCAATATAAAATATGTCAAAAAATGTCATATAGGCATACAACAAAGGACCCCAGTCAAAAGTCATTACCCTCCAGGCGAAGAAAATAGGCAGGTGGCCTTTGTTGGTCGAGGGGATGGAGATGCATATAACACTCATCTACTTTGGATTCAAGGGATTCTCCTCCTATTTAGGTCTTGATCAAGCTTCAACTAATATAATAACAAGTAAATACATTAATATATAGAAATTACATTTAAAAAATGATATATTTAACAAAATAATCACTCACCACCACCAAATGATCTCTCTTCTTAAGTGGAAGATTTGCATGCTTAGGCTCTGGCATGCCAAAGTCGTATAGAAACCATCCAAATAGAAATTAAACTAAAATCAACAATCATTTGGTTTTTCAATGATAAATAGCTATAACAACGAATGTAATTTGAAATTTACTAATCTATGTCATACCCCCATGAGAGCCATCGAGTTGTCTATTGTAGATGATACACCATGCTCCATTTCCCTATCAATATTAGGAGGTGTTTTTGCTTCCATCATCTAAAAATAAAATAAAAAATTATTCAATCATGAAAACTAGAATAGGGATGCAGGTCATGGCTTATAATATATTAGATAATAAAAAAAAAATTGAGTACTTATTGAACTATATATTTCTTAGTATTTTCCCTATCCATAGCTTGCTTGAAAGCACCTATTATAGGCTTCTATCCATAGCAACAAGACAGTGAACTATTTGATAAAATGATTTGGTAGAAATGTATGAAAAATGTGGTAGCATAGAGAAGGTAGTGAACTGTTTCAAAAATGCCTCAAAGAAATACAGTCTCATGGTGATGGAATGCCATGAAAAATTTGTTTGGCATCGCATTCCATCACCATGAAACTACAATTCTTTGATCCATTTTTTCAAACAATTCATTGCATCCTCTATGCTATTATGCTAGGATGGGGTGGATGGTATAGTGTGATCTTGGTTATGAGATGGAGGAGGGTGATGAAATGAAGAGGGAGGGGTGTTTTGATCATGAGGGGAAGAGGATCATTGGATGAGGTGGAAAGTGTACTTTGAGACCACATTTCGAGAGCAATCATACAATGGAGTGGAAGAGGTACCTTGATTTGGGCATTGAAGGACGTCCTTAGATGAAGTGGGGGAGAGGGGATTATGAGAGGGGGATGAAGGGATATCTTGCTCTTGAGATGGAAAGATATCATTATATGAGATGGAAGGGATATGTTGTTCTTAACTAGAAATGGGATGATGAGATGGAAGGGGATCATATGATGGAGGAAAAGGGTTTCCTTGATCTTTATATGGAGGGGAATCTATATTAGAATTCTTTGGATTAGGAGATGGGCATAGTTCATTTAATATGGATGGTGTGATGAGAGAGGAAGGTTTTATAGACTCTTGAACTTGGATAGATTGATTGATAGGGGATTCATTTAAGATTTAGAGTATTAGGGTTTATCTTGATGTGGGGGTGATGAAGGTGGATGCATGATATGGGAAGATTGCACCACTTCTTTTTTGCATTGGGAAGAAACCACCTTTGAAAATAATCCTTGGAGGAAGTTCTTATGAGAGACATGGGATGAATTTTCTCGGTAATAGTAGGGTAATGTGTATTTTAAGGATGTGGGATATGAACAAGTGGAATAAGAGTTGGAAGCTTCCATGGATTGGTAAATTGAGGGTGAGGATGACAACCTCAAAAAGGATTTGGAGGGGAATTTTGGCTAAAGGCTTGGTTTCTATTGTTAAAGGAAGGGGAAGGATAAGCAAGAGGAGATGTATTGGGATTTGATGAAGGTAGGGATGATGGAATATTAGCACCAATTCCAAGGAGACATCTAAGCATGGCATCCTTATAATTATGGAAGTAGTAGGTGAGGATAAAATTAGTGGCGGTGGATGGGGATGATATGGATGGGACTTGAGGGGAGCTTTGGATGGGGAATTGGTGGAAAATTGGACCATTATGTCTATAGAAAATTGATTCAAGCACTAATACATTTGACTACAAAATACGACGAAACTGACCAACGAAATATGTAAAATACGATGTTCGTCGGGTGCTTGTAAAATTTGATGTGTAATTTCCAATTTTTTGAAAGTTTATCCCCGACGTTCGTCAAAATTTTGATGAACCTTGGGTTCTTCGAAATGTCAGTTATCATTTCCGTCAAATTTTCGACAGACATGAAAAATTAAAAAAATCAAATTGTGGCCAACATAAAGAAAAGTGTGTTCACACCTGATTTATTGCGATAGTGTTTTTCTCTACTTGAGACAATGGAGAACTAAGGACGATTTTTTTGGGAAAAATCAGAAAAAATCAAGAAGATATTGCCGGTTGAGGGTAGTCATTGTCTTTTTGTAGAATTCAGTTGTGAAGTTAGATTTGTAGTTCTAGGTTTGAAAATCATATTTTAAAGCAACATCTCATCAGATTTCATTTTTAGAGGTTAAGGGTTTTGAGAATTTCATGTCCAGATTTTGTTGTGTGGAATCACCATAAGATCACAACTGAGGAACAAATTCTTGTGACTGTAATTATGTGATCCATAACTGTATTGGTCATGTGGCACAGTTGTGCTATAACAAATACAGGATGCATTCATGTGTGACCCAAGTTTAATGTGGCTATGTTGTGATAGAAATGGAGGCACTCATATAATGTAGTTAATTAAGGTTGTATAATGTAGGTGTCAATCATCATTGGGTGCATTCAGGTTGTCTCAAGTTTAACAGGTTAGGACGTAATTATAGCATGATCGAAGAGTGATTACCTCTTGCTGCAATAAAGATCCTATAGCTCTGTTGATATGCAGAGTGGTTGTGTTATATCAATTATGTAGTGCATTCAAGCACAACCCATGTTTAATGGGCTATTCTAGAGAGTGATCAAGACTTTATAAACCTTATGAATGTTACTTGACATATATTTGCATAATCTCAAATTCCTTCAAAGGCTTTTGAAGTATCAATGTATCCTATATAGGGTTTAGAATGATTTCTTTTAATTAAAAAAATAAATAAATGATGTATTTCCCTATAATTAGATAATGTGGAGATCTCCTAAATCTTCCCTAGCACACTGTCCTCTTTGGCACTGTATTCATTACTCCAGCTACTAGGTTTTTGCATGTGACATCTTTAATATCTTCATGACCGTGGCTTTTAAATATATCTCAGTCTTTTCTTTAATCCTTTTCATGGTAACCCTTGAGTTCCATAATCCACCTTCAATCTCTTCTAAGAACGCTATCTTAAGCTAGACTGCATAGTATGCATATAAAGAAAGTCCTTCATACCTACCATTGTTGCAAACCACCACTCACTGCCTTGCTTAAAATGTTGCCTCCATAAGCACAATAGCATGTTTTCAAATCATGGTTGTCAGTGATTGACCATTAAGGTCACCACTTTCATCATGAAGATACAATGATATTTTTGTCTTCAAACTCAAGGCATTATGGAAGATAACATTGTGAATTGTTTGTGGTGTATGATTCGATTTTCTTGCACATATACTACTTTGCTAACTTCCTTTAAGACTGGGTATTACACCCTCAGCTGCAATCTCAAACAGCTCACTCACTATCACTTGAAGATTCCTTTCATGAGCATCCTTCTATAAAATCAAACTATGCCCTATAGACTGCCTACTTACTACATGGGACTTATTGTTTCATGGTATTGTAGTTCTTAAGATCCTTCAACCTTATTGACACTACTTCACAGTCCACAAGGTATTATTCATTATTTTCCCATCTTTGGTGAATCTCAAAACACTGCTCAAACATGCAATCCACTACCTCCATTATACAATATTAATGGCTAAGAAGAAACATTGAACCTATGATTACCACTATTACTTCATTTGGATAGTCATTCCCTGATTGCATTTGCCTTGTCTAACACTACCAAAAGCATTTGAAAACCCCTTACGCTTAAGGTAAGGAAACTCACTGCTAAAAATTCCACCTATGCAAGGTTTGGATGCATTATCTTGTTACCGCTAGCCTATTTTTGATCATCATCACATCTCAAGGACTATCATCTCTTCTCACTCAGATTGCATTTACAAATGTCACTAAGCTTACATAGTGTGTGCTTATATTGTACGCTGGTTCCTTGATTGCAAGATTTTGTTATTACCTACAATGTCTCAATCTTTTTGGTATTTCAACCTCACTAATCCGCTATAGTTATTGCTTATGTTTCTACGGAGGCCTAGGGTTTGTACCCTAATCATGCTCTTACCAATGCTTCTGTTGTTTTTTATTAGGGCTCTCTCAATGTTGAGGGCTCTAGGGATAAGCTCGTCATAAGAAGTGACACATTGCATCTTTAACTAAAAGGATAAATCCGTATTGACATTAGCAATGATGATTCTAACTCGTTGCTCCTTAGGAATGGGTCACTTGCTCTTACTAGCTCGCTACTTACTTCCATTGTTGTAGGAATTTTGTGATCAAGTTAAATATTCTGATTTTAGGAGTCTTAACGGTTGGAAATCATAGTAAAATCAGAATTTAATAAGTTTTGGATTTAGCATTGTAAAGTTTTTTTTGGGGTCATTAACTTCAGACTATCTTCTCTTTTGCAGGGGTGGTTGCATGCCAAATTTTTCTAGTGTAAAATATCAGAATTATTAGATTATGTTACCTGTCTATGAATAAAAATTATGGGAGTGTGAGTTTGATATTTTTTGAAGATCTAAATAGTCAAGCTTGGTAAAGAAAAATCATGTCAGATAATATTAGTCTAGGACAAAATGAAGATACACTTGATAGATTGTGGGCTAAATTAAAAAGAAAGGGTGATGGGAAATGTTATTGTCCTTGCAATAATTGCAAGGGCTTAAAGATGAGATGACTTTTAATCACAATAGCTGAGAAACATTGTAGGCGGCATGGTCACGTTGAAGGGGGGCATGATTATTGTCCATTGGTAAGTTGTTCATTATATGTGTTTATATTGATTGAATTTGTAAATGTTTATATTGTTTTAACATTATATATATATAATCACTTGATCTGATCATGGTTTATTTGTGTCTATCATTGTGTATAAAGGTTAAGGGTGCCCTAGGGTAGATGATATGGATTTATCCATGACGGGAGAATATGTTTTTAAGCGAACATGGGTATGAATATCAAAAGATGAAGTTAATGATCCTATGGAAGAAGATGATCATGCGCCAGAAAACACAGTTGAAGATGATGGTACGAATACATTGATCCATGCCATATTTAGTGGCAGAGCTGATCATGATGATCAAGATGACTTTGATGATGTTCATGATTTACCTCTACTTGACAAGGCATATGAGCCCTTTTATGAAGGCTCTAAAACAACTCTTCTCTTTGTTGTATTGTTGGTGTTGAACGTGAAGGTTATGATTGGTTTATCAAACATAGCAATCTCATAGATGTTAAGGTATGTCATTATATGTCATCTTTTTTCATCTATTTTAATTATTGTTAGTTCATCACTAGTAAATAAAGAATGAAATATGTACCATTAATATTCTTTATATGAACAAATTATTTTTTGTTGTAGATTGATTAGTGAATTTTTGTTACCACCATCAAATATTTTACCTCGCTCATACTAAGATTTATGTGCCATTATGAAAGATATCAGAATGGAGTATCAAGCAATAGATGCATGTCCCAATGATCATATTATATATCATAAACAACAAGAATTTGTAACAGAATGCCAGACATGTCATATCAGTAGATATCGAAAAAAATCAACTAACAAAAAAGGTGCCTCGCAAGGTTCTTCGTTATATTCCCATTATTCCACGTATGCAATGACTATTTAGGTGTGAAAGCTTAGCACAATTGATGGATTACCATGCACGGAATATAAGTGGAGATGACATTCTTTGAATGCTTGCAGATGGTTCTGCATTTAGGGACATGGAGGAAAAATGGTCACACTTTAAAGAAGAACCTCGTAATCTCAGGCTTTCATTGGGAGCGGACGGTGTCAATCCATTTGAAGAGCTGAGATCTATTACTCAGTGTAGCCTGTTTTTGTTATCAACAATAACATTCCTCCATGGATGTCAATAAAGAGGGATCACATAATGTTGTCAATGATTGTTCCAGGTATTTGTTTACATCAATTTTCTTTAACATAGTAGCATCTCATTTGTCTTATTTTTTGCATAATGACATATTTTTTTCATTCAATAGTCATGTACATTAATTTATATATATTGCTGTAAAATGGTTATAATAATTATGTAATGTTTTATGTTCATTCAACTAGGTAAGTACCAAGTTAAAGATATGAATATATATATCGAGCCTCTTATCGACAAATTACTAAAGTTATGGAATGGCGTCACTATGTATGATGTCTCCAGACCAATAGGACAAAGACAATTTCAATTCCATGCAATGCTTGTATGGACAATTCATGATGCCCCAGGGCTAACACATTTTTGTGGTATGTTATAACGTTCGACTACACTTTAACAATATTTAATTTGATGAAATAAATATCATGAATTTTTTTAAAATAATCTATTCATTATAGATAATTATAAAAATTGACATATTTAATCCAATTATATATTATCTTGTAGGTCTTCAAACAAAGGGATAATTTGCATCTCCAATTTGTGGTCCAAAGATGAAATCTCGTCATTCAACAAGTTTAGGAAAGCAGGTGTTTGATGAGTATAGGCACTTCCTCCATAGAAATCATAAGTATCGAACTACTGAAAAACATCTTTTCAATGGGAAAGAGGAGACTACATCAAAACCACGAAGAATGTCACCTCGCCTATGGAAGTTGGAATATAATAGAATTAATCGTCAAGGTTATACATCGAATCAAATTGTTTATCTATCATATATGATATGTTTTTAATTTATATTTTTATATAGTGTTGTGTTTACTCATGTTGTAATTGACAATGTCGATTGTCATTGTTAATTTGTTTAACTTATATGCTTCATGAAGGTCGTTAAGGCATTAATGGCTAGCTTCCACAGGGACTGAAAAGTTATCCCAAACAATTTAGTAGGTTGCCCTATTATGAGCAGCTACAAATTGTGCATTTGTTTGATACAATGCATATAGGAAAGAATATAACAGAAATGTTATGGAAAATATTGGATGGAAGGCATGACAAAGAAAAAATTGTCAAAATTTGCAGTGACATTCAGGAAGCCAATCATGCAATGAAAAATGTCATTCAATTAAATAGTGATGAAGACCAAATTAATATAAGTGCACTTCCTTGGTTATTAACAGAGCAGCAAAGCAATGCTATAAAAGAAGTCATACAAAAAATTCGATTTCCCACAGGATTTGCTACGAACATAAACAATATAATAACAAAGAAAGGTGAATTGGGGTTAGGGATGAAAACAAATGATTGGGATACCTTCATTAAGGTAATTATTCTGGTATATTATATACACTTGTATAATGCATGTACTTTTCAGTGTATTGTGTTTACTAATTTTGGAAAAATAATGAAAAGATCATTTTATAATTATTGCAGTATGTTCTACCTCTATCTCTCCTAGACAACTTTGACAACAATGTCAAGAAAGTTATATATGATCTTGGAAAATACATTAGGTAAGTAGCGAGATTTGTTCAAATCGTTGTATACATCTTATAATTGTCATTTTTTTTACTTGTTATGTAATATACTGTATATTTTTGTTAAATATCGTTAATATATTTGTGCCTTGAATCACTTGTAGATGGCTATCATCTAAAGAAATCCATAAAGAAGATATAAATTATTGGAAGAGAAAAATTCCTCATCTAATGTGTGAAATGAAAAAGTGTCTACCTTCGAAATTTTTCAATGTACAAGAACACTACCTCATACACCAAGTTGAGGAGAGATTGAATTTAATGAGACTGAACTACACAAAGGTCAATGTGGATGGTTGAGAGGCAGAAATTTTTGAAGGCTTTGAACAAAGAGCATCCTAAAGGGTTCTATGGTGGAGGGATATATGGTATGCAAACCATGGTGTATTAGTGAATATCTTCCTAAGTTTGCAACAAAGATCCATTTAGATCACATTTGGGATCCCAACTCCATTAACAAATTTGAAGGGGAGTACATGTTGGGGAAAGGTAGATTGAGGAAAGTGAGAGGTAATTATAAGATGGTCGTGGAGATTAATTGGAATACATTTTACATATGGTTTTTATGTATATTGTACTTATTTAATTTTTAATCTTCAATATACATCAATTATAAATTAAGGTTGTATAATGTGGTATTTAACTAATTATATGTCGTTTGTGTGAATTTCAATTTATTTTGAGAATGCAGTTGGTGAGAGTGGGATGCACTACATTTGTACATTGCCAACAATCATGATTGGATGATAGTATGGATTGAACGATGTCAACAATCTGGTCACGCATTAACATGGAAAGGTGTGGCTTCATTGGTTAAAGCTCATCATAATGGAGATTCCAATGTTACCTGAGGGAAATTAATTTGGCATATGGTTTAAAATAGGTAGTAATATAAATATATTAATCACTTATATTTATTTAATTGTTTTCAAATATTGATGTATATATATATATATATATATATATATATATATATATATATATATATATATATATATATATATATATATATATATATCTTGAGATTGTTTTCTTTAAACGTACGATTATTGAGAATAAATATGTTTATCAATGAATATTGCAATGGTACACATGTTTGACATATTGCAGGTGAAACACCACAAGGCTATGTGGTGCAATGGTTGTAAATTTTGAATCAAAATGTTGGATGACATGAAGAAACTTGTGATTCTGGTATAACTGCAGTCTTTCAGGTGACTAATGTTTCATCTAGAAGCGACATACATCCAGAAGTCTCAGAAAATCGATACTATGGGATTTTGGATGATATGCTTGAGTGTGACTTTAAGTCCTTCAGATTAATTTTGTTCGTCGTCCTATGGTATAGGCTACGATTGAATGAAAATGATCCTAAAATGTTATTGAACATGATAATGGATTTACCATGGATTTAATACAAAGGTTGATCAATTGGAAATGAGCCCTATGGTCTTCAAGCCAATGTGGTATTTTTACTCGAGAGTTCCATGTAATAAATCGGGTTGGTCATTTGTTGTTAGACATGATCCAAGAGGAAGGCTGGTAAAGTATAATGTGGTGGAAGAAGAAGATATCAAAGAACTAGAAGATGTAGATAATGATAAGGATCAACGATTAGTTGATGATGTCCCTGACGAAGATGTCGAAGGGAGGAACTTAGATGATGATAATGTGAGGTTAATGTTCATGAAGATGATGACATCGTGTGGATGATGATGATGCTCGAGAAATTGATTTCGATGATGATGATGATATTAACTGACCAATCCATACAATGTTGAATCTAGATGGGATGATCTGATTAAAGAAGTTGGATGAAGAAGAAGATCAATGACATTGAAATGTAGAAGTTATGCGATTATATTATCTATTTGATATTAATTTCTTGATAGAATTATATTTGACTTATGTGGTTACATAATTAATTCATGACTTTTTTAATTTTCATGCCATTACATAATTAATTTAATGATATACTTTTTAATGTTTGAAAGGTCAAAAAATTAAAACATTTCAATAGTGATGTTAACAACCTTGAAATTAGTGTGTTTTATGTTTCATGTGATCATAAAAGATTAAAAATTCAGTTGTAGAGGTGGTTGTTCAGTAGTTGACATGTATGTTGGTTCTTTCTACAATGTAACCAGGTTTGTCTTCTAATATACCTATGGAATTGCCAATTCCAATCGAAGGCAGCTCGAAGGACCTGGACCAACTAACAAGGACTTTAAAAGCCTCCTACACTTCGGGCTCTGCAAGACCCGGGAGGGTGATCCCTTAATGTTTTTACAACCTTTGCACCATTATTAAGTTACCAGTTCATTTTTGGGTTCGGGTTCAGGTTCGAAAACCTGGTTCGCCGGTTCGGTAAAATTTCTTTTTGGGGTTGGGTTTGTTTTGGTTTCGGTAATACAAAAACATATAAAAATCAGAAGTCTAGACATATTTGCAGTAGTACTTAAGTTAGAATACACCACCATACTAATAGTCAAATAACATAGCAAAAATACACCACCACTTTATACTCAAATGTCATGATATAGATTCATTTGGCATATTTTATTGCTTCCTCTTCAAACATAGGATTTGAGAAGTATATCCAAATTTTGGATCTAAGAACGTGTTTTGCATTTGTTTGAACTGTCAAAAGTAGGTATGCACAACTTGCCTAACCTTCATTGTAAGTCCTAGTTGTGGGTTCCTCTCTCTTTCTTGGGTCTGTTTCTTAGCTTCAATTGGCAAAAATTGGTAAGAGACATTATTTCATGAGATTATTCCTAACAAATCTATACTCATTTCGGTAGTCCAAATAACTCTGTCCTACATTCTTCTATCCCTCTGACCATCTAGGTCTCTGCTCTATCCAAAATTTAGGCATCAGGGGTCTACTTACTAATCCTATTATTGTTTTGGTATTATTGTTGTTGTTGTTTGCAAAGTTAATTGCATCACTGTTCATATTTTCAACATTTGTGTCAATAACTTGGTCAATTGTTGTTATCCCTATATAAGTGCATTTAGTTGCTGCTCTATATTAATGTCCTCATGTGAATTTCTTTTATCTTTGTTTGCCATGATTTCTTCTACTTCCAAATCTGCAAATGAAAATCCTTTTGTATTTTCCAAATATTGAAATTGTGGCCTTTTGAGTTTTATCTGATAGCACTTGTTTATTTTATCACTTGGATGCATATGGAGTGTATTTCTACATCAATATGTTAGTGACCTAATAAGCTAGTAGGAAAACTAGCTTAGATACTAGTAAAATATCCCTAACTGATTTTTTTGTATTTTTGACAAATGTTTGACAAAATACTTATGAACTAAATAAATGCAAGAAATTGATTTACTTTGGTCTAACCACAATTCATGTAGCTATAAAAATGAAATATTAATGGTATTCAATTGAAATTTATCTCAACACAACTACACATGAAGACAACACATATCTATTTCATGTATTAGAGGAAAATATTAGGGTTAGAGGGAATAAAATAGTCTTTAAAAGTTAACAAAAGTTCAAAAAATTAATCAAAAATTGCAAAAACGCATTGAAAAAGTCTGCCTGGGCACAAATTCTACCCAGGTTCAGACCGGGTTCGAAAAAAATGAACCCTGGCCAAACCCACAGTCAGGGTTTCGAACCCTAGTTGAACCCACAGTCAATTTTTCGAACCCACAGCGAATTTGGTCAAATCAGACCCGAATTTCGAACCCAAACCAAACCCGTATCGTACCTAGGCTTCCCAAGGTGAACCCAGTAACTTAGATTATTATAAACAACATTAACAATAGCAAATGATCTCACTTAATAGCTCAACATGATAAGATAATATCAAATAGAATTGGTTATTCATAGACTATCAACTATCTGGAGTGTGAGCTAACTAAACACAATCCATTGTATAAGATAGTCAATGATTTGTAATTTGTAGCAAGCTCTAGGCAAAGACAAACAAATATTGAACTACACGAATAATTACAACTTAGATCAGTGCCATACATCCATTGCAGGAGTCAAATTCATAAGCATCTAGAGGTTTATAACAGATTTAATACATCACATATAAGATCCCTGACAATATTGCATTACAATTTCATCAGTATGCATTCTAATCTAGGACTACTTATCAAATCCTTATATAGCACATATCCGCCTATAATCCCATTCAAGCATTTTGATTAATTCCTTGAATTAAAGCTAAAACAGAATCATACACACCACAACAGTGAGATGGATAAAACAACCCTTAGTTATTTCATTGAAAGTTCAGATATGCATGTACAATGGAGAGACATGAGCTCAAATTTTCATTTCAACTCAAATGCTAGTACTGTTATACAACATTGAAATCTCTATGAACTCAAAACACAATTACATAATGACTCAAAACCTAAATTGCATTTCTCTAAAACCCATGGACTTTACAATTTTCTCTACAACTTCACCTAGACTTCGATAAAGAATTATCTAACGCTAACCCATACTTCTAGCCTTGAAATCCTTCTTATAGAAATGAAGGAGAAACAAACCTTGGGCGAGAAGAAAGTACACACTGTTAGCGGATCAATTGGAACACGGTGATATTCCAAAATTTGTTACAACAGCCACCACCTTGAAGAAATATTCTTACCTTTGTTCATAGTAGTTTACAACAGCAATCATCCTGGAGCATATTCTCATTCAACATGTTGGTGGAAGAAGGTTGATGCAATAACAAAAAACTATGTGAAACCCACGCCAAGAAAGTCATCTATACAAAATTGGAAACGTTGTAACCGCAGCATCTAATTTGCCACCTATCGGTAGCCCACTCTTTTTGCTGTCGTCATTCAAATACTTAGCCACCCACCTCTTGTATTTCGTCAAATTTGGACGTTCAAAATTAATCACCTGTGTACTGGAAAAATACTTTACGCTACCGATTAGCATCTCTTTCAAAAGATTCAAAAATGAGCTGGTACCAATAATCTTATCCATACAATTTAACAACAAATCATAATCTGAGTCATCACAAATTTTTTTAATTTGATTATTGATGACTCTACTTGCTTGATCCTGCCAGTGTTGGAGTGTTTTGATTTCCCCTTGCTCATCAGTTATATCAGGTAACAGTGTGTTACCCCAATCATTGAAGTTCTTTACCAACTCCCTAATCTTCCTACTTAGATCTAGTAAATAAAACCTTGCAATGATTTGTAATATATAAAAGTAGGCTTGCTTCAATGGAACAGGGCATGTTATTACATCAAACCTTGAGGCTTTATTCATAACATCTAGATTATTTTCCCTAGGGCGAGTAGGAAGAAGAAGGTGGGAGAGAGTGGGAGAGGTCTGAAGAATGGGAGAAGGGGAGTGGGAGAAGTGAAGATAGGAGGGAAAGTAGGAGGAGAAGTGGGAGAGGTCTTGAGAGAGTGGGAGAGAGCGGGAGAGAGTGGGAGAGAGTGTCGAAGAGTGCCCGAGAGAGTGAAAGTGTGGCTACGTAGGGTTTCTATACATAGTATTTGTAGGAGAATCGTATCTATATTTTGAATTATTCTAAACCTTGTTTCTATGTAGTAGTCTTTAAATTCATTTTATTGTTATACTCTATAATTAATAGTTTATATATTGTTTTCTCTATACATGATTTTGCCAATTTGGGACAACTTCATTTATTTTAAAGGCAAGAAATCTTAATATGAAAAGTTGACAACATAAAACTCATAGAAAATAAAAGTGAAAGAAAATAAAATTTAACATAGTAAAAATGGCCAATCATGTGCCAAAAATGAAAAGAACCATTTGTTGTTACTCTAATATTTCAACCACATACTACATTACCAAGTGCATTTTATAAATGTATCATGCAAGGAGCACAATATTGGGAGCCACTATTAGGGACAATAAGAAAATAGATAAATGTAAAAATAAATCATAATCTCTAAGAGTGGTGTGCTAAGAATTACATACACATCTCATAAATATTAATACAGACATGAGACACATTTATAGAAATAAAGGAAAGAAATAGCTATTTAGATAGTTATTAATCTACAGAAGATTAGGACCTACGTACTTCAAGAGATTAATAAAAATAAGTTTTTATTTATAATTTTTAAATTTGATAATTTTGAAATTATCATAGATGCAAAGTAAAGATAAAATATTTTTCAACAAAACAAATAAAAATGACAAAAAAATAATGTGATTAATCAATAATAACATGATATTGCAAAAAATATAATAAATAAAAGAATATGCATAATTGTACATAAGCCATCAAAAGTCTAAATATACCTATCATTAGAAAAAAATAAAAATATTTTAAATGACTAAAAATTATTAAAA
>VDFB02192981.1:0-17474 GCA_007258455.2 Sequoia sempervirens
CAAGGAGCAAAAAAAGTAAAAACTCCATCATTCCTTACTGAAGCTCATTATGAAAGTTGTGTCTCTTGTCCTTTACTTGAATTCACTCTATACCATGAAGTGTTGTAGCTCATGGTGGCTTCTGTTAGCACTTCTTTATGATATATGACAACATTTTGTGTTTTGGGATTTAAATGACTGTCAAACATATGCATATTCATCAAACAATGTTACCACAACAATAATGCAAATTGAACACTCTATGAATGGAATGCTTCTTGAAAATCCTTGTGGCTGGAAACATACCATCTATGTTCCCTATGAATTTGTAATCATATATCACCAGTGCCAAACTCGTTGTCTCTTTTAAAGCACTTGATGTTGGAATTGGCATTCATAAATACTACATCTAAAGTAATAAAATGAGAGAACATACCTTTTGAGATATAACTTGCAACTTATAACTGAACTTCTTCACTGCCCCTTGATAAACTGCCAGTTGATTGACAATGACTATAACTTATTCAAAGCTTGGTGACTATTCCTTTTAGTACTGTGACTATCAAGTTACCTCAATGTTTACCGTGGTTGTTCATTTTCTTGCTTACATTGTCAAATGATGTTATTTTTGTTGCACATTTTATTGTAACTGGCTAATGGCTAAATGACTGTCCTTATTATGAGACTGTATACTTTTTTATTGAAAAATCCTTCCACTATTTGCCACTGGCATGATCATGCCAGAGCCTTGATAATGCTTTGAATCTGCTTTATGACCTCTTGCAATTGTCATTAATTTTGTCACATATACCTGTTAGTGATCCTTCAACACATTATCTTGTAGTGCTAGTAACCTAGATCATCCTCTTGTCTCTTTGTTGTTATGCCAGAGAAGAATGGCATTTCTTCTCCTCCATATGACCTTGATGACAATCTCACCTTGCTACTTGTTAAAGTCTCCTTTAGCATGACTGTATTTTGATGTAAATGGATGCTTCATTTGAGTGTGATGACATGCCCCTTGTTTTCTCATGGCTTACTAATTATGCTTGGACAATGCTTAATAGTTCTTATTTTTCCAAGAAAGGTGTCCCTTGCTATTCTATAGCATGCATTCGTTATGGATTTTCCTTGTATCCTTTGTTAAATAGGATCATGATCTTTGTAGTTGCTTACTTGGTGATTGTCATCTCTTTATCCACCTAGGACTACCCTTTTCCAACTCTTAAGATTCACTTTGTGTCCCTCTTCCTTGGATGATCATTGGACTATGTATTTCAATGTAACAATGTATGACTGTCCTTGTTCTTATTTGCTACCCCATCTGACTCATGATGGTTTTAGACAGGACTTGATATCTCCTTCATTATATTAATGGATGCATAATTAAACTTGATGCATCTATAATTGAACTTCATGTGTCACATAAATCATTTGCTTCTTTAATAAAATGGATCTTGGATCCTCTCAAGAAGATTGAAAGACATATCCAGCAAAATATTGCCCCTTTTGGCATGATGGCAGCCTATTGATTGATTCATTGTGAAAAGATGAAAAGTAACTTCTTGACAATTCACATTGTTTGTTGCATCTCTTGAATCTGATAATAAAAGTTGATCAACTTGTGTGGTTCCATATTGATTTAATGCATCAATAATTGAACTTGATTATCAATTTGATCAAGTTGCTCAATTTCCTATTCCTCTTGAAATGCAAGAGAGTAGCATGTTGGGCTTAGCCCTCATGGGAGCCACATTTTACTACACGTGTTGTAATTAGCTGAATCAAAACAGTAACAAATACTTTTCCTAAATCTACACAAGGAACAAACCAAAATTGATAAACAAAGCATATCATAGGTGTGTTTGATCACTCTTTTCTTGTTTTTCCTATACACTTATGGTATGTTGTCTATTTTAATGCTTATGGAGATCAGATTACATGTTTATGGATGCTTTACACATATTTTGATCAGTGACATTTCATTGCTCTAACACTCTTTTTTTAGATGCAGGAAACCTAGGAGTAGCAAGGAGAGCATCAAATGGAAGCAAGGCAGCAGGGAAGACCGAGATGATGCAGGACAAGGCCAACAGGATTCATCATTCCACCAGGCAATGACGGGTCCCTTTTCATTTTATGTGCATCTCTTTTTTGTTTATCAATAAGTGTAGTCTTTTATTTATAAGTATTATACTAGTCAGTCTCTCAGCTTGTGAGGGACATATACACTTATGATCATCAATAAAGATTATATTTGCAATACATGTTGGCTCTCTTTCTTATTTGTAGGTAATTGCAAAACTAGAATAATGCAATCTGTTTTGACAATCTCCTTTATGCACATTAATGAAATCTAGCAAAGAATGATGCATCTTTTAGCTTTTAAATTCAAACACAACATAAGTTACCTAATTTAAGTTGGAAGCAAAAAATCAAGTAACAGTTGCATTGCCCTTCTGCAAAAGCGAGGCAGTTAATGACAAAAGTGTGGCAATATGAGACAAAAGTGTTGAGATATGGAACAAAAGTGTGGAGAAATGGACAAAAGCATTGAGATATGGGATAAAAGTGTTGTGATATTGGATAGAAGCATTAAGCTTTTTGCAAAGGTATTAGACTTTGTTCTTTGTTGCAAAAGTGTTGGGCTTTGACAAAAGCATGGATCTTTGTCACAAAATTGTGGATCTTTGTTATAGAAGTGTGGATATTTGTGACAGAAGCATGGACCATTGTGATAGAAGCATTAGACTATCCTCCTAAACCTACAATCTAATAAAAGCTCAAAAATATTGTTAGATCTGGAATGGGTTGTTGGAGTAAATTAATTAATATTTACTTCAGTGCTTAATGAAAACTTAGGAAAAGGTCATCTAGTTATGATTGTGAGTTTTATTACATTAATTATACATTTCAATTAGCCATGTGCTTTATTATTTATGTTGCACACAAGATAAAGTCGCTTAACTGATTCATGCATTATGTTATCTGACTCTTGTCTTAGTCAGAACTCCATCATTCAGGGTCTCATGTTGAGTTCACCTAAGTCTACATAAGGATATTCAATCCTTCATTATATTCATTCAATAATCAATAATCATTATTGTTTCACATATTTTTCTGTGTAATTTCTCATCTATGTGTGACAAGTTTCTCTTCAGAATATCATCTAGGGCTTGTGGGATCTCAATCATGGATTCTATCATGGTATTAGAGCTCCAGATCTAAAGATCCTTGTTCTCTTTTTTGAGGAATTTTTTTCATCAGAAGCATTGTTGGGAATCAATCTACACATCCATTTGGGTGCAAAAATTCTAATAGCAGGATGATTTGGGTGCTTGATGCCCGTGCTCATCGATCCTTGTAATCTTTGCTCATAATTCTACCCATCCATCAGGTTGTCTGCACTTGCAAGTGGCTCATCCATAAGACCCTCAAGCTTTTGACACCTACAAGAGGCATGATTATTTTTTTGTGAAGGCCGATTCATTGTGTGGAAGGATCGATTTGTGGTTTACATGAGTATTTGATTTCTTTGCAATAGAGAACCCTCATGCCCCTCATGTGATTTGTATCTAATGATTTGTATGCGACCTATCCACCTATCTGTGGGATGCTTTGAGTTGGGAGATCTATAATTTGAAGGATCGATTTTCAATTTTGGAGGCCAATTGATTTTATTTGGGGTTGAACTTTTTCCTTCCATCAAAAAGAGGCTGTCGAATTTAAATATGTGAACCAATATCCTATACCTACAAGAACACAACAAATGAATGCATTAATAGCCTCCAAATGCAAGTTAGAGATAGAGATTCCTCAAAATCCATTTGAATGTGAGAGAAAAGTAATGTGAAATGAAAGACACAACACAATTAAAACAAGATATCGAATCCTATTCTAAAACAAGGAAAATCTTAATCTCTTGAGGGAGTTGGTGTCAATTTGATGTGAGTGGCCCTTTCTAACTCAATGATGTGATGAAGATGATTATGATGAAAGTGATCACTTGATGAAGACCTCCAATATGCTCCAGATAAAAATATCTGCATAACCTAGCTAAGATTGGATGAACTTGGATGGTAGCATGAATTTAGTATAGTAAGTTTATGAGTTGTGGATGTCAAAATGAGGAATGAAGCCTATTATTTATAAATATCAAATTGAAGAGATGTCCAAAATAGAGCAATGTGGGACTAAAGATCAGCCAATGGCAAGGTACCACTTGTCAACATGTGAATGGATGGATGATGTACAAGTTTTGAAGGATGTGTCAATAAATGTACATATTTGAATTTTGAAATTGTTGAAATGACATGTAAGAGGGAAAGAACATGCATTGAATGCCACTTGGCTCAAGGCAAAAGGACTTTTAGGTGGAGTAAATCCCTTTTTCGAAGGACAAAGTCCACTTGGATTTTTGAATTCAAATTTGAGAAATATTCCTTTATTATGCCTTTTGAGAGAAAATAGAGATTTAATAAATGAATTAAATCTATTTTCTTGTGCAAGTTGCAAAATCTAGAGGATGGGACATGAGAAGAGATTAAATTAATCAAGGTTAATTAATTTAATGAGAGGTCAAAATGATGTGACATATTGATTTAGATTTATGGATTGACTTAAATCAAACATGAGAAGAATATGATTTCAAGATTAATTAAATAAAGATTTTTATTTTATTTAACCAAGGAGATGAAGTTATATTAAACTAAATAAGGTTTTAATTTATTTAATTTAATGGATGGAATTTAAAGATTTAATCAAATAAAATTGATTATTTAATTAAATAGGGATAATTAGATCAGAATGATTGATTTAATTAGCAAGAAAGGATGACTTAATTAGACAAATGATTTATTTAATTAAGAGAGGAACATTATTAGATTTAATCAAATAAAGGTATTCAATTAAATGGTTAGACTAAGGGATGATTTAGGATGAAGCGGTGTTAGTGGTTTAGATGGAATGTGCAATGTCAATGCGATTTTCTATGTCTACAAAATCTACAATCATTTTGCAGAGAAAGTGGCCCGTGATTTTTTGTTTGAAGTCACGATCTAGATTTTTTGCTACCCATCCATGACCTTTGAGAGTTGTGATTCATGCATTGGAGGACACAATTCACATCAAGTTCGTGTGAGTCTTCGATGCTACAAATTATTTGTAGTTTTTGGCTTTCTCTGTGAAGCACGATTTAGGTGTAGGTTATGCCTTTATTAGGCACTCCTTTAAACCCATGAATCCTCTATTGTAGGTGTTCTTTGGTGAGATTTTTTCTTTAATGAATATTTTCACCACAATGGAGGCAGATGTAAACCTTTATTTTTAGATGCATGTATGTTTCTTTCCCTAATTGTTTTTGCATGCTCCTTGCCTTCTTCCTTATTGATTCTTTAAATATTGTTTGTGTTTTGCAAGCACCACATGATAAAGATCTAGGAAAATTTGGAGCTTTGTAAAAATAAAACTTATATAAAGTTCCATATGATGGTTTCTACTAAAAGCATCTAGTATAGGTTTCTTTCATTTTTCTTCTGAATAAAAAAACTTAGAATATTAAAAGTTTCTAATTAACTGCTGAGCTCCACACTGCTCCTCCAATTAGATGCCAAAAGTATTCTTATGTTCTAATTTCCTGACTACATGAGCTTCCAGAGTCACATCCTCATATGCTTCTAAAGTTTCTTTCTAGTGGGACAATATTGATCATTGGATAAAAAATGGAATCATCCCAACTAGAGGTCATCTTTGTAGTTCTTCAACATTTGTAGCTTTCTTCTTTAGTTTGAATTAATTGTTGGGAGTTTTTCCACTTGGATTTTCTCTTTTTCCTCTTTGTTGGCAGCCACATCACCGCTATTGGCCCACCATCTTCATCACCTTTGCAGCTTGTTCTCTATCAGTCTTCACAGGATCTTGGATTGACATCATCACTTCTCGACATGTGGACACATGAGCAGTTTTTAGAGGCACACATCATCTAGATTTGGATTCCAAAATCACCCATTCTTTTGGTTTGGCTTCTCCAATCACCAGTGGATCCTTTTCTTCCTAAGGGGAGAAATGTTGTTTGCAGGTAGTGGATCATATTCTTTCTTCAAGCGTCCATCATCGACATGGAAGCTCTTTCATTATGGGGGTAATTCATATCTTCTTTTTCTTTTCCTTCATCAATTTTTGCTTCTCATCAGTTTTCATTCAGGGGGTGTTGGAGTAAATTAATTAATATTTACTTCAGTGCTTAATGCAAACTTAGGAAAAGGTCATCTAGTTCCGATTGTGAGTGTTATTGCATTAATTATGCATTTCAATTAGTCATGTGCTTTATTCTTTGTGTTGCACACAAGATAAAGTCACTTAACTAATTCATACATTATGTTATCTCACTCTTGTATCAGTTAGAACTCCATCATTCAGGGTCTCATGTTGATTTCACCTGAGTCTACATAAGGATATTCAATCCTTCATTGTATTCATTCAGTAATCAATAATCATTATTGTTTCACATATTTTGTTGTGTAATTTCTCATTTGTGTGTGATAGGTTTCTCTTCAGAATATCATCCAAGTCTTATGGGATCTCAATCATGGATTCTATCATGGGGTCCCATCAGGCATGCCAAAATGTCATATGGTGAATTAAGTTGATCAAATACAAAAAAAATTAATGCAATCATCAAGATAAAATGATCAACTAAATGCCATACTCAATTACATTAGTCTAACATTGCTAAAATGATTCAAATATCATGAATGGAAACTAATAGTCTAAACAATTTAATCAATTGACAAAGTAACTTGCAATCCCATGAGTGCAAATGGAGTGATATTGGATGTGGATTACTCAATTTTCCCATTCCATGTTGAGTTGATGAAAAATCTTGTTGGTTTGATGGATGGAAGTGAAGGAACCATCCTTGGTCATTCACCATCTTTTGGTACAACTTTATGTCATACTAGTTCATTAAAAGTTAAGGAAATCCACCCTATGGTGGCCCTTCTAGTAAAGGAAAAAATTGAAACATTGTTATACATCAGGTTCATTCAACCTATTGAATATCTAGAGTGGGTATCTAATGTAGTACCTTGATAAGAAAGAAAACTAAATGAATCAAGATATGTACAAATTTTAGGGATATCAATAAATCCCTCCCCAAGGATGATTTTCCACTTCCTAATATTGACATGATAGAAGATCTAACATCTGGCCATGATATGCTCTCTTATGGATTTATTTTTAGGGTATAACTAAATTTAGATAGAAAAAAATAACTAAGATAAGATATCTTTCTTCACTCCATAAGGAATACTCTATTATAGGTCCATTCTATTTGGTTTCAAAAATATTATTTCCACATATTAGAGGGCCATAATTGTCATATTCCATGATATGTTGCATGATATTTTTGAAGATTATGCGGATTATATGGACTCACAAAATCAAAAATCAAATAAAATCACCCAATTACCTTGAGTTTTATCTTCCAAAGGCTTAGAGAGTACAAAGTTTGATTAAATCCCAATAAATATGTCTTTGGGGTTGCATCAAGAAATATCTTAGGGTTCATAATTTCTAGATGAGGCATTAGAGTAGATCTAGATAAGGTAAAATAAATAACAAATATGCTACCTCCTAGGACCCTTACATAGCTACATAGCTTATAGGGAAAGATTTAGGGTATCGAGAAATTAATTTCCCATATAATAGACAAGTGCCATCCTTTTTCACATCTACTCTGAAAAAATTCAGTTTCAATGGGATCAATCATGCCAAAAATCATTCAATAATATTAAGGACTAGTTATCTTATCCTCCAATTCTAGTGGCACCCATTCTAAATAGGCCTTTATTTCTCTACATTTCATTTACACAACATTCCTTGAGTCCCCTCTTATCTCAACATAATTATCAAATAAGAGAGAATTTCATCTATTTCTTGTGCAATACATTGGTTTTATGTGAACTCAATTACTCATCCATAGAGAAATTTTTCCTTGTAGTTGTGCTTTCCACATAGAAAATTTAACGTTACATTCTTAATATTGCCACCCATATATTAATGTTTAGGATCTTTTCCCATGAGATTGTTGAGGGTATAAAATTCATGATATAGAAGGTTGACACTTTGGTTAATGTTGAATATTCTCTCACTAAGCTAGTGATAAAAAGGAATTTATAATGGTCTCTTCTAGCACTTGATTAATTAATTGTTATCTTTCTATCAAGTGTATTTGCAACATAAATATCAAGTGTTAGAATGTTAGGGTTATGTGTTTCATTCATCTTACAAATCCTAAATCTCAAACAATTATATTTAAATATAGAGTGGGAAAAATAAGATTCTTATCTAAGGGTGGAGTTATTATTCATCCTCCAAGATACTTTGAATATTGTGTAAGAGGGAATAAAACAAGGAGGGTACATTTGAAAGGTAAAATTAGGAGTTATAAAGCATCTTCCTAATTTAGATACTATGACAAGGTATTGAATACCCTCATGTAGTGCCTAGATTTGAGAAAATGGTTAGTTTGACTCTAATGATAGAATCTATGATGCATAAGAGAGATATAAGAGGTATAAGAAGAATTACTTTCTTTTATATGTTGCTTATCCATGATTATGGGGTGTTTTCCATTCTTCTATGGTTCATTATTTTGACTCATATTTTGAGATACCACTTCATGGAAATTTGTTTCCAATACTTCTATATAATAGGGGCGCAAGATAGAGGTTTATAAGGCTCTTTTGCAAGTATTATTATGCTCTATATTATTGTTAGTTAGAGGGATACGTGGATTATATTGTTTCCTACAATGGTTTCTCCATGCACATCTAGTGTTCATATGGTTTAGGTACCTATATTTCTTCTTTATTGTTTTATTATATATGGTTTATCACATGTTTATTTAGATTAAAATAATTAATTATTAATATTATCATTGTATCATTCACCAGATATTAAAAATTAAGTCACCTATAGAGCCAATAAAAGATGTATCATCATAAAGCATAGTGACATAGGAAGTGAACTTGATTAGGAAATTTTGGGGAGAAGACATATATGATAAAAATCTAGTAATGAAAGCACACAAGGGAATGTAGGTGGGTAAGGATTGTAGATATAGAAACCAGTGAAAGGCTGAACTCTATACATTTAAATCAATAAAGTACAAGGGAGGGTGGATCCAAGCCCTAATTAAGGATAGTCAAAAATACAATAAAAGTTGCAAGCAACTAGACATGTCATATTAGAAAAATAGAGATATAAAGAAGGTCAACAACCTCAGGGAAAAAAATAATATATGGGCTTGAATATCAAGTTTTCTATTTTATGTGATTAAATAAAATATCCTTGCATAAATCTCTACGATAAATAAATGTTATAAAATAATAATAAATAAATTATCCTAGATAAAGAGCTAAGTAAAATATGTGTATCTAATCAAATATAAAAATAAATGTGATAATATCCTTAAATAAATGAATATGGTACTTTGATATTGATCATTTATGGATAGTAAGTTTGACTATGATATGTACCTACTACTTGGAATTTCATGTCAAACCTAAAATGAATAAACTATAAAAATTATTACCTATAAGTTCTATGAGTATCTGCTAATGTGGATCACTTTCATGTCACAGAAGTGATCTTTGCACTCACATATTTCCTCTCTAACTTGTGAAAATGACATTTGACTATGGATTCAACATTGATGTATGAAAATCTTAGACATATAAAAGAGAATTGTTTAATGTCTACACTTACAATGAAAATGCCTAATGGTGTTGATAAACACTTTGAATATTTTCATCCAAGGATCTTTGCCTTAGGCAATCCCTACTAACCAATATATTAATTTTAATAAGAGTTGGAATACAACAATCATCAATACAAATTATGTTGATGTGGCTACGATAATGATAGGTGATTGGCATTTAGAACTCAATGCAAACAAAATGCAATGCAGCAAATTTTGGAATGATCTTGTGCAAGAGCTAGGGTTTTTCCGTGTGTTGATGTACAAAGCTAATGTAGAAAGTTGAATAAAGAAGATGGGCTAATCCCTTGTAATAAAAACATGTGGGGGTTTTTCCTAATGATGGGAAAATTCTAGATGATCCCTATATGAAAATGACTAAGGGAGGTGTGATTTTATATTTGTTTTAAGCACACAAGTTGATTTTTTTTGTGTTGGAGAGTATGAATGACAACTAATTGTAAAGGGGGCTCAACTTAGGCCCATCATGAGATTTAAATTTTGAATGAACAAAGACAATCTATAACTATGAAACCATCTAAAGTTAGAAGTACACCTATATATTCAAAATAAGGAGAGAAGTGTGTGATCAATTTAAAGTTTGAAAATGTTTGATGGAGGGATTAAATTTTGTTTCTAATGGTCAATTTTTGTATAAGGTCAATGGGGGTGCCAAATCTATCAAATTAGTGTGTTAGGGTAATATGCTTACGATGTCCATACAAAATGATGTAAAGTAAAAGTTAAAAATGTAGAGTATGCACCTTATACTCTTACAAATATATATCTTAAAAATTATTATAGAGAAAAATTAAAGATTTTTTAATGCAACATGTAAATATATAAATGAATGTTAATTGGCATAAACATGATATTTGAAAACATCTCTATGTGTATCTAAAAGATAAAAATGTGTTCTTAATATAAAAGCCAAATAACCTTTGAATAATATTACATTTATATATAACTAAACTTGTAAAAAAAATCATTTTAATTTAAACACTTATAATAAGGTGAGCTTATTATATAGATATTCTAATATATAATATGAGATATAGTCATAGAAAGCAATTCCAAGATGTGTATCCAATTCGAAGGGAAATATGAGATTTTTAAGAAAGTTATATAAAGGAGGAGAAATTGATAAAATAAACATACTTATCTAGAACCCTTCAAAGATAGTCTTTACAAAAGAACCACTTCCATTGATTTTTAAAAAGATCTTACAAATACTCAAAATTGTTTAATATTTAAATATATTTTTTAATATTTTAAATAAATTAAATAAATGAGAGTTTTTTTAGGAGTATTAGGAGCAAAATAATTTAAGGAAAATATCATATTTATTTTTAAAATTAAAACAGAATTAATTTTATTTATTTTTATGAACAATATTTATATTATCATTTATAAAATAGTGTTACACATATTCAAAAAAAGATGGATAGAAATAGTCACACATAAATAGGGCTATAACCCATAACAAAGAACATCATAACCAAAAAAATAAGTCATTAACCGCAAGAGCAAGATCAAAGAGGGAAGGAGAAGGATCTTGATCATATAATTTATCACATACATCAATAGAGTTTGAAGTGTCCATGTCACATTTATTGTTTCTTATCACAAATGATTTACTTGTTTAGTAGAAAGTAAAAACCACCTCTTAAATAAAGTTCTTTATAATGACCTAGTCTTCAATTCTAACTTCTAAACTTGCTTTTTTTTTTTTAAGGGGATTGCACTTTAAAATATGGGTAATCAATTTTTTTCCTTATAAACTATTTCTAAAGTCAACCTAAAATTTTAAGCAAATCTGCACCAATTCCATGAGTTTTTTTTGTATTGATCAAAGCTGAAGTAATACAATGAGAAATAGAAAGCAGTCCTAAAGACGGACTGCGAAATGAAAGAACAAAGCAGCACCAGAAAGAGTACAACTCACAATTCTATGAGTTTTCATAGAATACATGTTTAATCTTCAACCATTGATTTTACCACAATTTATCATCATAAAGGCAATATTGTTGGAACACATTTGTTGTTGCACCAAAATATCGACCTGTTAACGCCCGAGATAAATGGATCCACGGGAGATGGTTAGTCCACGTGACGAATCCGAAGGGAGACGTTGGCGATTTATCCAACAAATATTTAATTGAAAATAGTTTCTTTTAGTTCTTTGTGATAGAAGGCGGGAGTTAAAATTTGTGGTCGACCAAGATCGTCAAGTATATTTATAAGCTAAGAGTTGTTTACGTTTGTGTCCAATTCAAATCTTTTATATGTATATTTAACATTAAAAAGTATTGTCTTTCTTATGATAAAATGGTGTATGATTAAAAGAAGATAACTAATAATTATATTTGTCATTTTCTTCTTTGATTATTTTTCTATATTCTAATGATGGCTAATGAAGTGTGATCCAAAACACTCATGAAAAAAAAATTATAAAAATGTGATCCAAAATACTGATGAGAAAAATTATTACACATCTTAATCAATAAAACTATTTTATAAAAACAACCAATTATTAATAAAGTATAGAAGTTATATATCAGAAAGATTTTATTTACTACTGTTTTGAATCTCTCAATAGTTAAAATAGAAAAGCCCAAGTTCCCCCACTCAAATTCAAAACTTGATGTTTATCCAGAAGCAATGCCCAGAAACAGACAGGTCATGAAACCATTAATGGTGCGTTGGTTGTGCAGTGATATATTGTTGACTGATGGAACAGCTATGCTAGTACAATGTGAAAATCTTGTACTAAACATAGCTTACACAGGTGTAACGTGGGAAAACAAGTATTTTCATGTCATTTTCTTCTTATGTCAAGTTAATGCATTGTCTGCTTACATCAAATATCTTGGCCAATAAAATAAGCTTCTTGTAGATTCTTTGTTCAAGATTTATCATGTTCAGATGAATTTTAGACAACTTACTTATTAAAGACAAAATGAGAATCATTAGCATAATAACATCAGCAACAGCTGTAAACATGGTGGCAACCTGGTCACAATCCATTTCACATCGTGGGTGACTCCTCTTCTGCTACTTTAATGGTAATGCACACTACTAAGTTACATCAAATATCTTAACCAATGCAATTAAATATAATTTGACAGTTTATCCATGCCATTTTCATTTAATCATTATAATACAGATTGTAGCCCATTTTTATTTTGGGTGACTTCATCAAACATTTGGACTAATGAAATGCTATATAATTTATTATTAGATATAAAGTTTTGATGCTTTTAGGTATTGATATTTTATATTATCATTTATGATCTATTATGAGATGAAAAACGAATGGATTATTATATATGATTTAAAATATTGATATAAAAAATCTACATAATTATTTGGTAAAAAATATCATTTAATCAGTGATATAATCTATTATCTATTTCAATTTTGATTCTTGACATGGGATATAGAATATGGTTATGTTAGTTGTGGGTGGATTATAATGTAGATAAGGAGATGAATCATTTAAACAACCACAATATGTTGGATATTTAAACTCTTTTACACTAATATTGATGTTTAATTCTCCCTTTTTTTATGTTAAGTGGTATAATTTATCATGGTTGCAAGTGGTGGGATGTGATGAAATGAGTATTTTGAAAAAAACTCCTTGCAACCTACAAACCAAAATTTTAAATAGATAAAGGATGAACAACCAACAAAAATCAAACTTATTAACATGTGCGTGTATGCGTGTGTGCGTGTGTGCATGAGTGTGTGTGTGTGTGTGTGTGTGCAAGTGTGTGTGTGTGTGTGTGAAAGTGAACATACAAGAGTAACCTAAATTAATCTAAGCTATTCAATTCACAATCAAAGAAAAGACTCAAATTAAAACATATAAAGCAATTCAATAAATGAATAAAAGCATGTAAGTATACTAATTTTAAACTTCCTAGTTACATTAGTGATAGTGGATTCTCCCAAGTGCTTGAATTGACTATGGCTATGGTGGTATGCCAAGTGCTCAATGAGTCAGCATAGCATTGCATTTAAAGTTCTTGTTGAATGGACAAAAGGGATCTCCAATTTATAGATTTTGGGAGAGAGCAATGGAGGGCTAGGATTGAAAAGGGAAATCAAGGGCCCAAGGTGCTTGAAAATTCTCAAGGAAGGAGAGATGGACAAGTGGATGAAGTGGATTGTTGAGATGGGAGGCTCCAAATGGAGGGACTTTGGAAGGATCTCAAAAAGGAAAGATTTGGAGTGTTCTCATATCACAAGTACATGGGATGAATTTAAAATTTGGATTTATGGGGAATGGAATATTTCCCCATGCTCCAAGTACCTCATGCTATGTCATGCATGCACAAGCTATGGCATGTGGATCCACATGGAGACTTGGTTGAGTCAAACCTTGATTAAACATTGGTTATATACATGTGCAAATGATTAGCAGAAAGTTAGATGGTTGAAGGTGATTAAGGGGATAAGCTAAAATGAATAAAATGATAAATTAAATAAATAAAAGGAGACACAGATCTAGGTAAATAAATATTGGATAATTATTTGCAAAAATTTAGACCTTAGGAATGATAGAAATAAATAGAAGAAATGTCGTGAAGTATAAAAAAAAAATAATAAAGATATTATTTAATTAATATTTCAAGTGAAATAGGACAATTGATCAATATGAATGATCAATTATAAGAGACATAGTCGAGATTGACATGATGTCAATGTTAGGTGTCTACAATATATAGAAGATTGACTACATAAAATTTTCAAAACAAAATAATTACCAAAACTACATGGTATAGATCAAAGAGGAGAGAATAAGAAACAAAGAACAACCAAGAAATAATAGATGCAGCAAATATCAATTTTATTTTTAATTTATTTTTGTTCATTTTTAGTGCAACTAATATATATTGGCTCAATTTTGCATGCATTAATGCTATGAACACTGCCAAAAACTTCATAAGTTTAAAAATGGTGATGACAAAATATCATTGATTATTTTCATACAATGACATACTACACTCACCTACAACACATAATTTTTTAGGAGTTACTACAAAAAGGAATAAAAGTAAATGATTATTGGTATGAATGACAATATTAAGGTTTTTCATACATGCACAACTTCGTATTGTTAGAGGGAGCACCTTGGAGCATGGACTAACCTTGATTGGAAAAATTATTATGAATGGTAAAATACTCATAAATACTTTAGTGTTATTGTTCATGCATGAAATCCAAGGGATATCCACATGAAAAAGATACAACTATGATACCAATCATCACCGTATTCAAGTTCTATAGAATAATTAAAATCTCTATGTCTAATGGATTAAATGTAATATATTATAAATTATAGGTAATAAAAATGTCACATAACATTCATGTCTCTAAAATATGTGACTTGCACAAGTGGGTCTACAATGTGACAAGGAAGAGCTACTTAATTATATAGAATTATATACAATGTATAAAGAGGGTACTTGCCTACATAAGAAGAAAAGGAAGGGTGATTTGTAGGTAAGATGTTCAATTATTAAAAGTTAGTTATATAAAAAATAATGGAAAGCCATTAAATTTTTTTTTTAAATGTGTTTTTTCTTATAGGTAGAATAAAATTTAGTCATTGAATATGAAGGGATTAAAATTATTTCAAGACCTATGCATGGGAGATAAAAATGTGAGCCTACAAGAAATAAATATTGATTAAATATGGTGTTTGGCATGTGAAATGGATGATTATTGCAAATGATATTGAAAATCAAAGTGATTATAAAAATTTGAATATTCAAGCTATTAAAAAATATAATAGAACATGAGTGGGAAAACATCTCTAAGCTACATTTAAGGTAAGTGCATAGAATGAGGGGCCAAAGGGGTCAAAAGTGGCCACTTTTTTCTTAAAATCAATAAAATTTAAATTTTAACAAGTAATTTGAGATGTCTACACTCAAAACTTAGAGATGTAACAAGAGTGATAATTGTAGTGATTTTAAACTATTTAATCTCTTAAAAATGGTTAAAATTAATAGCATCAAACATTGGTCATATACAAAAGTGGTATTGTTTAAATTATCATTAAAATATAACATAGTGTCTAGTGTGTGCCACCATTTTTTATTATTTTTAGTACTTTAATACCAAATGATGGAAAGATAACTCATATCTCTATGTGCTTATAGTTGTGCTTTGGGTTATATGCTTTAAAGTGCATCCAAATGAAGAAGAATATCCATCCCTCAAAATAATGATGTTATTAACTCTCATTATGTTGATGATAGCCTATTATTTTTACAAAATTCTGAAAAAGATATCTCTAACTCAATGGATATTTTGAAATTGTATTGTTTTGTTTTCGGGTCTAAGATTGCTCATGATAAAACAAAATTATTGATGATTTGGGCTGGACCTATACCTCATTGGATACCTCAAGAATGGAAACAGATTAAACATGGGGAAATTATGAGATATCATGGGATACCATAATTTGGTTTTGGGGTTTCTCTTTCTGATATGTGGAGCTAGAACCTTAATAGAGTCAAAATTAAACTCTTTAATTGGGGAAACAAATTCCTATCTCTAGTTGGAAAAATTCAAGTTGCAAACAAAATTTTTCTGGCCACTCATGTTTACTACTCATCCTATTGGATGCCCTCTAATAAAGGATATGATGACCTAGTTAAAATCATTCGACATGTTTTATGGACTAAATGGGATGGTAATATTGGTTTTATCACCACTTCTTGGGATCATTGCATTCAACCCAAACATAAAGGAGGCTTGGGGTTAATAGACCCAAAAATGCAAGGGATATGTTTAGCAGCTAAATGGATCATTAGAGCTAGCAAAGGTGATGGACCTTGGAAAATTCTTTTATGAAACAAAATTCAACTTGCCCCAGATAAAGGTAAATGGTAGGTTGTGGGTTGGCTAGATAAAATCTTTCATGCTTGTTTTTTCTCTATTAAAGCATCACCTCCTTTTCAATCAATTTGCAAGGCTTGGAAATATACCAATCATTGTTTAAAGTGGAGAGATGCATCAATTCATCATGGATTTAGCTTCTCCTCTTCATCTATCTGGTGGAACAAACATATTCTATACCAAAGGCAACCTCTAGACTTAAGCTTTCCAAAATAGTCTTATTTTCTTTATAAAAAATGAATAAATAAGGTGGTAGACTTGTGGGACTTCATAACTTTGAATTGGTTACCTTGGTTTGCAGTTCAAACTCAATTCAATTTGAGCAACAAATATAAATCATTTGTGATCTTTGTGCAATCATTGGTTCCGTTGGAACTATCAATGAAGCTATGTACTTCTATTCAATGCAACTTTTTCAAAGACTGGTTATGGTTATCGACTTATCCTTTTTTATTTTTTTCCTTTTAAAAAGATATATTAGTATTTGCTCCTAATTTTCCTATGAAATCTTACCTCAATGTGAAATGGAGTTGTAGATTTAGTGAAATCTAATGGGAAATTTTTTTTGCTCAAATTTGGAAGTCAAAAATCAACTCAGAGGCTCAATTAATGGCTTGGAAGATACTACATTGTAAACTACCCATTATGGTTAGGTTGAAGTGTATTATGACCCAACCTCTTAATTTCCCACTTTTTACTGAGAAAAATGAAATATGAAGCACATTTTTTGGGGATGCGGGTTATTACATAAATAATGAACTCTGTGTTTAATGCCTCAATCTTGCTATTTTTATCATAAAACTTAATTGGAAGGGAGGCC